>JAIMZG010000908.1:0-39780 GCA_020466075.1 Colletotrichum coccodes
CGTGTCCCCTATACGTATATGAGTTAACAACTACGATATATAAACTTGTGAGGTTATGCCGAAAGTCTGAATTTTCTGAATTTTCTTAAGTTCGTCATCAATATAAACGAATGATATGTCCTAACTCAGGAGACACTTTTTATCCGCGACTAGTCTGACTTCGCTTGAGTGATGTGTCTTGATTCAATCATCTTACGAGTGCTATCTATTGATTGCCAACAATCGAGCAGGCAGAAGGTGTGTGAAGATTACATTCTCATTACTGGCGTGCGTTACTGATCATGGTAGACTAGTAATTAATAATCATACGTCTGGCTACCTTTCACTACTCCATAGAGCTCTATATGACTTCCGCATATCGAGTTTCCGAAGCCGTTCTGGAGTCCTAATTATCCCTCAGCAAGTTACCATCCGCTCTTACTTTACCTGGCCTCGTGATGGGCTGGCTAAGAAGCCTGGTCCTTGCAGTCGCCTATGTTATGGACGTCATTTACACTTCTCACTCGGTGCTGGGTTAGGAATCCATCTATGGCGCCAAGAGCATCTAATCCTTCGGAGCCCGCTAGTCTCTCGTTTGCTGACTTTGAATGAATATAATCAGACTAAGTATAACTGTCACATTAGAGCTAACGGACGCGATAGAAGATTGTCCCATTATAATTTCGGCAGAAATAGAGTTTGAGCTTGCTCCGATTCTCATGACATGCTATATGAGGCCATTGGAAGGTGAGACAAGAGAATACCGGCGTTGAAATTGCTGTGAGCGTTGGAGTTCTATGAGTAAAGTTGTATTGGAAACCTTACAGGTTGTTCAACCATTTCAATTAACCCAGGGCTCGCATTGTCCTACTTTGACGTCCGTAGACGCCGGTCAGATGATGGTGGTCTTGGGAGCCGAGCCCGAATGGTAACGCCGTCTGAGTAGTGCCATCTAATGATGTCATACTAACAGTTCCCATCCCTGTTTACAGTACTCAGCCGTTCCGCTCTCTTGACAATCGGGATCCAATCGTATGATAATGCTACCTCGGCCGATTTCCCAATTCCTGTGCCCCATATTTTGGTTTGAGGGCCCAACGCTTGCATCGTGTCTAATTCAATGTTTTATCCCCAAGAGCTAAAGGGGGCACTTACAAAGTGGCGTTTCTTTACAAACACCATGAACATGAACAACTCTAGCAACGCGTTCGGATAGCCACTGACGCAAGAAAAGCTCCGCTTGCTTATTGGGAAGATAGTCATAAGCGCAAGTCGCCAGGAAGCGCCCGGTGACAATGCAACCATGGGATTAAAGAGCTTGGAGCTGGTCCAACATTAAATTTGAATTCTTTGTGTACCGAGTTATGATGATGCAGATAACGGCTTATGCTCAGTGGAAACGCCATATCCGGCTCAATGTAGGCTTGGTGTTATTGTTATTGATTCGAGTAACATTGAACAATTTCGAAAATACATGGAATTGAAAAATAACAACGTTGCAAACTAAAGAACCAAAACACCATCATATCCACTAGACGTCCTTGTAAAGTCCTCCGATGAGCAAGGACCGGTCCTGGGCGCCGAATGATGCCTCATACATGTTGTTCTTACGATCATACCAGTCCATGACGTTGGTGAGACGGCCCTCACCGTCAATGAACTCGACGTCGTCACTCGGACGTAGGAAGTATGTAACAGAGTACCGATCCACGTCTGGAAGTGGCAACACCCGATGCACTGCCGACTTCAACCGGTCTTTTGTCAAGAACCGCAGCACGTCTGCGACGTTGACTACGGCACACCCCGGCCGCGGTTCGACATATTGCCACTCAAGGGGCTCTTCTAGACGGTCTGGCTGCTTCACTCCGCCTGACATGATGCCATTTTGGTCGCCGTTGTGATGGCCGTTCTGGCGTTCATCGTGTACTTCGTTGCAGTCGCCGTTGACGCTGCTTGATGGGCTCTTGGAGGATGTTGACGACGGTGAGGAAGCGGAAGATGAACCAGCAGGTGAAAGGACTTGGAGACCCCATTGCGGGGCAAAGACAAGCGTCAGAGTGCCATAGTCAGTGTGAACATTGTGTCCGGCATGGCCGCCGGTCGGGTCCATGGGGATATAGTGCAGGAAAGCGAGAGCGCTTTTAGACGGGCAGTCGCTACGGTGATATTGGTTGAGGCTTTGGGGCCCGCGAAGGCCCAGAGAGTTTGAGATGCGATCCAAAAGGGTCCGTGTAATATAGTGGCACTGACTCTGGAAGGCGGCGAAGGTTTGGTAGTTGTCCTCGACTACTGGTGGTAGGCCCCATCGCCCAGCCAACTCAAAGCTGCCAGTCTGTTACGGGTCAGAATGACCGGCTTGATGAAGATGGAATCCTCAAGCATACCTTTAAGACTTCCCAGCCATCTCGTCCGCCGTGGGTTCCGGCCTGTGAACCAATAGGCTTGTAACTAAGACGCTCATGTTAGAGATGCCGTTGAAGTTTCGCGGGGAGGGCTTGATAAATATTTACCCATGCGACGCCATGCTGATGGCAAGCTCCTTGCGTTTGGCTTCAGTAGTCTGAGCGAACCAATCCTTCATGACTGAGTTCAACTTGTCGAGGTTGTTCAACATGGTTGCTGAGTATTGGTCCGAAATGTCAAGATAGAAAAAGCCGACATTCTCACATGCTGAGATGATAGTCTTCATCGTCTCCGGATCACGGTCTAGGACCTTGGAAAACACGACCGTGTCAAGGTTTGCTTTCGGCGTATAAGGCGCAGAGGCGCCAGCCATCTTTTTCGCGCCTGGTACAGTCATTGTGGGAAAGATGTTTAATGAGCGAGAGGTCCACTGGATGCTTGATATTTTTGGGTTGTGTAAAAAGCAAAGCGAGAGATGTGTGTCTCTTCCCGGGATGATATAATTTAATGGAAGACACCTGAAGGATGCCTGAAGACTTTGTGCCCCCGTATCTTTCCTCCTTGGTTGAGATCAGGATCAGTTCTTGCCACAGAGAAGCCAGGGCTGGAATTACCCATGACCTTGATAATGAGTCCAGTTCTCTGTCACGTTGCACGCAATCACACAGATGGGAAGCACGTTTCCGGAGCAATTTCAAGCAACCCCCCTAAGTCTCTGCATTGTAAGTCTTACGATGTTCCTGCAGGCAGACTCTTGGTTACAGGGTAGCGTCTTGCGGGCCGACGGAAAACCGCCTCACAGCGGCATCATGAAGGTGCATCTTGTGGCTGCCTTATCTGAGGGACTTTTGCGAATGCTTCTCCCCAGTTGACGTTTCGGTTTCTCGCAACCTATTATCCGCTACCGTTCCGTCTTAGAGTTGACACCCTGCTGCATCGCCTAGTCTAGTTTTCAGTTCTGCTGCTGGATATGAAAGGGTGCATGTGGGATGTCCGGTTGTGGCCATCAGCTTACGTCTACATTTCGAGGATTCAAGTAGCTCTCATGTACCCTTGTGGCAGTCATACAGAGAGAACCCGGTCATTTCCAGGGGGCGGCTGTTCCTGGCGGCTACCGGTACCCGATAGCCGTCGCGGCAGATCTTGGGTGTGAGATGTATTTGGGCTCGAATAGGAAAGTGCCAAGGAGGATGGGCCAGGTATCCGTCGCTAATGCCATTTGCGGATAAGAGGAAGGTAAGCGTTACATCTGCACGGGAACATAGCCCGGTGAAGGTGTGGGGATGGGCTGAAAGAGCCGGAGGAGTGTCTCGAAGGATGAGTGTCTACATCGGTGGCAACCTCGGTATCTACCGTCAACTCGTGTCGGAGAGCTCTTTCATGGCTGAGATACTCGAACTATCGCAACCAATATGTGGGTCAGCGCCCGGAGAGTTCGAGGAAGCCGTGCCAGGGAAGCCAGTGTACAGATAGGGAGGCTGGCAAGTAACGCATTTGACTTAAGACTTATACGGGCCCAGGTCGAACTTTTACTCTCACTGTCCATGAAGAGGTTCGAAAACGAGTAAGACATTCCCACACTATCTCGCCATGTTTCAGTTACAAGAACCGACCAACTCAGGCGACATGAACAGGTTCGAGGGGCTAGTGACAGCGCTAAGAGATGCACTCGGCGCCTCGGGCTTGACCTGCGACGATGTTGACCTTGACCTGCTCAAGGCCCTGATGAAAGGCTACGACAGCAACGAGGAAGAATGGGGTGACCTTGCTCTAGTGGATCCCAGCAGAGCATATACGCGAAACCTGGTGGACGAAGGAAACGGCAAGAGCAATCTGGTAAGTTCATCATCACCTGCCAAACAATATTTCTGGTTGACTGTGTCACAGCTACTTCTCGTGTGGACACCTGGGAAAGGCAGCCCAATCCACAGCCACAGCAAGGCACATTGTCTGATGAAGATCCTCAAGGGTGAGCTGACCGAGACGCGTTACGACTTTCCGCGGGGTCACGAGAAACTGGAAAGCGTGACGGGGGAAGTTATAGAGGAGAATATGAAGGTCAAAAAGGAGTCAACATATGTGGAGAATGAAGTTGCATACATGAGTGACGACCTGGGCGTACACAAGGTGTGGAACAAAAGCAATGACTTCGCCGTCTCATTGCACCTGTACACGCCCCCCAACATCGTGCGAGATGGCTGCTACATCTTCGATGCCCGCACAGGAAAGGGGACACTTATGAAGAACTGCGAGTATTTTTCTATTCGGGGAAATTTGGTTGGGCGAACGGCCGGGCGGGGGACGCCGCGCATGATCTCATCGTCTCTCTGATAGTGAAATGAAGGCATTTGGCCGTGGTTCGAAGCTTGACATGCCATTTCCCTTCCAGCTTTGTATGTTACAGTGGAGCGGAAGGGTGTTGGGTAAAGAATAACTTGTGGTTATACGTTTCCAGTGACGAAACTTTCCAACTCGCCTGCCAATTGTTGTCATTCTCAAATCACAATTTGTTTTCCTTGAACGTTAGATCGCCACGTGCATCAACCTATCTGGGCACGTTGTCGTCTCGAGACTGTGAGTTTTGAAGCCATATTTATTTTTTGCCCCTATGGGGACGCTTTCTCGAAAAATCAAACCAGAAGTAAGTCCGAGGCAGAGCTTAAAAAGCGCGTCACAGGGGACCAGATGTAATAGGTTATGTGCATTGTATTCATGGAAGGCTACCTTACTGGCCTTGCCTCGGGTATAAGTCTAATAGGATCTTCTATGCGGTCTTTTTCTTCTTCCACAAGCCAAAAGCCCCCAAGGTGGCTGCTGTCATTGTGGTGCCCAGGAGGATAATGAAGGGGCGCCATTTCCCAGCCCCGTATCCGGGCTGCACTCCAATATGATCGCTGTTTTGCAAAACGGCAGCAGCTATATAACCAGAAGCGACACCAATGACACCTCTTGTGAACAGTAAAATACCCGACACAAACGTCTCTTCGGCTGTCCGACTGGGGTCATCGACAACGACAGCCGCCATGTGGCTGCGCAATACCATGAAACTGAACGCAAAGGCCCCGAATAGTATGGAGGCGATGACCATGTTCCAGTAGTACTTTCCCAGACCCCAAACAACGAAGACGGCGAAGCTGCTGACTAGAGTGCTAAGAAGCATGGGTATCAACGGTCCGATCGCATCTCTGGATGGCTTCAAGTCAGTATGCAGAATACACCAAGAGGGTCGGATGGGGAAACGTACGTCAGGGCTCCAATTGAGATTTGGCCGATGATTCCAGACAAAGAAAGAAACGTGACCAACAAGGCACCCTTTTCAGGGGATACGCCCAAGTCGGTAGCGTAACTAGGGATATAGTTTGCGGGAAGATTGTTGGCAAGGCTTTGCAGCGTCATCGAGAAGACGAAGAGCCAAAACACCGGCTTTTTAAACAGTCTTCGAAGCGAAGACGGCTTCCGGGTTGCAGCCACTGCCATTTCTTCTTTATTTGTGCGTCGAGAGCGGACGCAAAGGATGCCGAGAGAGATGGCGACGGCCGTGAAAACGGCCCACCCAATGAGAGTTGTGCGAGGTCCGAAGCGTTTCAGGAGGACGGAGAATATTGGTGAGAGACCGGCCGCAGCGATGTTCGGGGCCCCAAAGCTACAGAAGCAAGTTAGTCTCCGATTTCTTCGCCCCGGTTCCTTGGTGACATACAAGATGCCATTGGCAAGGCCGCGTCTCTTGGAAAACCATTCATCCACAAACGTCAGGCAAGGAGCGAACAGAAGCCCGCTCGATAAACCATACATCAAGCCCTGAGTCATGATGACTTGCACTGCCTTTCAAAGGCGTAAGTACAGGTCTACTGCGGTCACCTATAGAAATACTCACAGAGGTCGAGAAGGCGGCGCCTAGAGAGGACGCTACGACCAGGACCATGCCGCTCCACATCATGTAAAATCTGTATCGTGGATTTGTGCCGATGAGCTTGAGCAGAAACGGAGGAAGGGTTTGCAAAAGGCCCTTGAAACGGGTAAGCCTTTTCACGTACTAGTAAATCGTGGGTACGGTACTTACAACGACCAAAAGACCGGTAGAAGCGACCAGCTGATTCCCTTGCAGAGGTGGTGTTTTGAAGTAGTACTCGCGAAAGACTCCCTGAGTGGCGCCGAAGCCTGCGCAGAGGGACGAGCATCAGCAATGTAGTCCAACAGAAGAGGAGCAAGCAGTAAGTTGACTCACCCCAGGTGGCCATGGCAATGACCGACACAGCAACGAGACTAGTCCAAGCGGCCCTGCCACGGTCCTGGGGAGGAAGATTTTCGTCGCCATAGATCTGGTCGTCGTCGTCGGAGGGAGAGAGGTTGCCCATGGCAGGCGCCGCGTCCACGGCTTTCTCGTTCGGCTCCAGCTCCGGCTGGGTGTTTCCGGCTGAATTCATTGCTATGCAGCGGGAAAGATTTCAAAAAAAAAAAAACACCGAAGAGGCTATGCAGCAGAGAGAGGGTAGAGGAACTATCCCAATTGATGGGGAGGGCAAGTTCCGGCCGACGAGCAGATCGCTACGTGCTAGAAAGAGAAAGAAAAAGAGTAAGAAAGATGTGACAAAGTCCGTTCAAGTCCATTGGTCTGTGACTCTGCGAGCATGTATACGTAAGCAATTGCCCAACTTGGGATGTGTTGGACTCACCAACGCGAAAGATCCATCCAACATGAACCCCATACTTAACCGAAGACCCTAAAGCAGCTGCTAAGCCCGGCGCGATCCGGGACGTTGACCCTCCAACCCAATCCCATGCTTAGCCAGCCACTCCACCGACTCCTGCGGCTGCTAAGCCCGTTGTGATCCGAGACAAGACCTCCCGAACACGCCTCCCGCACGGAGAATTTACAAGGGGTGGCTGATCAAGTACTCGTAGGTATCGTTGGCGGCGGAAGTCGGCGGGCTGTTATATGGCCGGATCTCGGTCGTCGGCGGTTGCTGTCAGTTCCGGCGACGAAGATAGGCTGGGAGCCCTGCCATAGTCTGACAAAAGTACCTTCAGGGGTTGGGTCGCTTAGGCCTAGACCGTCTTGTCGCCAATCCTAGTTGTGCTTTGCTTGCATGCCCATTGATCCCAGCACTTTATCAAGACTGACAACAACTCGTGTCCCTGCAGGGCCCGCGGTAACGGCTACAGCCGCTGCTGTCTCCGATGATCAAGTATTGCCTCCTTCGGCGCTGCAGTGATACGGGGACAGCAGAATGACCGGCGGGATCTCACATCAGACACGATCTGACCTCCATCTTTCAGCCTTGCTAGCATGCGCTCCTACCCGTTTTGGATCTAGAACTTGGTTCCCGCCAGCCTGCTTCATAGCAACATCTAGATTTATACTCGCGTTGCCGGTGCACTGGGCCCACTCCGCCAGGATTTTAGGCACTCGACTTGTCTCCCGAGCGTGAATCGTCGTTGCAAATCTTGGCAGATCTGACAGTCATCCGCAGGACCAATCCATTGTCGTGTGAGCCTCTTATGGTACAGGTTTGCAGTCTTCGAGTTTGAGACATGTCTATCTCTGATGAAACGATTCAATTCGGCATTTCTGTTTCTGCCTAATGTAACATCGAGCCTGCCTAAAACACATAGCACACATCTCAATGAAAAGAAACAGAAGGATACCCCGATCTGCGAAGGGACACGGGGACACCGAAGCTGAAGCTGAGATGCAAGCGGTACACTCCTCGTTGAGGCGCATCTTTTAGCTCAGTCCGTGGCGGCCTCTAATCAAGGTGCTTGGATTTAACGAGACTATCGGTAGGGTGAGTGCAACCCTCTGCGCACCCATCAACCTCGG
The DNA here is from genome assembly GCA_020466075.1 of Colletotrichum coccodes. Taxonomy (NCBI): domain Eukaryota; kingdom Fungi; phylum Ascomycota; class Sordariomycetes; order Glomerellales; family Glomerellaceae; genus Colletotrichum; species Colletotrichum coccodes. The sequence goes on from JAIMZG010000908.1 coordinate 8,204, forward strand.
CGAGACGCCCGTCGGCTGCGGGATACGGCGAGCTGTTTGTCTATTTTCGCGAATCATCATCGTGTTTCAAGATTTGACACTCAAAACGGCTACATCTTGCCTACTTTCGCCTCTTGCAAGTGGAAGAGCAGGGCGTAGACCAGGGCGTCGCCCCTCCGCGCCTGCAGCAGCCCCGTGCGGATAGCACACGAGAAACTGGAGCAGTCGATGATCCACATTGCCAGAAGAGGTAGTTGCTGAGGATAAGGCGGGGCAAATGTGCCCGGGAGGTAGTGGATCATACGAGAATGGGTCCGAGGTCTATCTGCCCGGCATCGCGGCGCCATTTTTACCCTTCATGGTCAAGAGTGGGGTAGGCGGCTGGGCTGAGGACGGATGGAGATGGAAACGACTCGAGTTGCAGGATGATGCAGAAGGAGGTAGTATTTGTCGGCGTAGGAGAACCTCAAAGTCTACTGGAGGACTTACGATATCCCCGACGGAATGAAAGTAGGCTGGGTGAAAGACTCACCTGCCCCTTTCAACTTCGTCGTCTCTCATAGTTTGGCACTCGTTGCGCCCCGGGGTAGAGTTGAAGACCCGTTGCTCTTGGATTACGCTGCCGTTGGCGGAAAAGGGCATGTAGACCTTGTAGCGCGCAGAATTCATTTGCGTTCCTTGTTATGTTGTACCTTTCGATATTTATTACCCCCTCTATTGCTGCGTCTTTTCCCATGTTTGCCACTAGTTTTCCCCTTTCCATCCCTTTTGGCATATGGAGCGTGCCAAATGAATATGCAGTTCATGTCAGAACATGAATAGTGGGATAACTACCGGATTGTAGACAATCAAAACACAGGGGACCGCCAAGCTGGGACAAAAGCTGTGTCTAGAAGATAATACTGATCTGACAAAGTCGCCCTCAATTCGCCGCCCACTTGTGGCATACGTAACCAGGTACAACGACGAATGGGATGGCCCCGTTGGGCAACTACTTTTAGGCAGCCGTTGGAAGATTTTAGTTGGGCTGTGCTGGTCAGCAGTAAGCACGCAGGCCGATAACGTGACTGGTGCATCAACATTCTCCGCAAGCCTGAAGATGTACATCGCCCTTCGACTATCCTCCCTGTAAAGCTTGATAATAGCATCCACCGTCTAAGGCCAGATACTACTTGAGTTACTCTCATTCGCTCGAAATTGCGATTTTTAAGATGTGGCTGATCAACACAACAACCCTCCAGCTCCACGAGAACCCATCGCCCTCCGAGTATGCCATTCTCTCTCACACATGGGATGCAGAAGAGGTGTCGTTCCGGGACATGGAAGATCTTGAAAAAGCGTCGAAGAAGCACGGGTTCCACAAGATCGCCAAGACCTGCGAGGTTGCCAAGGCTGCCGGCATACGATGGGCCTGGGTTGACACCTGCTGTATCGACAAGAGCAGCAGCGCCGAACTCACAGAGTCAATCAACTCCATGTGGCGCTGGTATCACGAGGCTCGGATCTGTTACGCCTTCATTTCGGATCTGTCAATTCCCTCTTCGACCGGCGAATCGTCGTTCGCGCACGGAGCCACACCTGAGGACCTGGGGCGTTGTCGTTGGTTCACGCGAGGCTGGACCCTGCAGGAGCTCCTTGCCTCCAACAACATCATCTTCTTCGCCAGGACCTGGGAAAGTTTCGGCACGAAGGAATCTCTTCGAGGTAAACTCTCCACCGTGACTGGCATTTATGTCAACGTTCTGGCAGATTCCCGCCTCATGCATCAAATTCCTACCGCATGCCGAATGTCATGGGCAGCCAACAGAGAGACCACGCGCGAAGAAGACCGGGCCTACAGTCTGTTTGGAATCTTCGACGTCAACTTGCCTCTGATATACGGAGAGGGAGCCAAAGCTTTCACTCGTCTGCAGGAAGCTATACTCCAGAACTCCACCGATCTCTCTTTGTTTGCTTGGGATGCAGGGGATGAGGATCAGCTGTACACCGGTTTACTTGCTCGGTCTCCGTCGGATTTTGCCGATTGTGGCAGGGTTCAGCCATGTTCGAATCTGATGCCCGAATCGCTCTGCGATATTCAGATGACCAACAAAGGAATAAGCTTGACTGCGGGCTGCATGAAGCTTGTGGGCAAGCCTATGAATCCAGATGAGCCCGGAGACTCCTGGGAGGAGTTTAGTGGCCCGATGGCGAAGCCTTACGTACCCGGGATACCTCCAAAGACAAGGGGACAGCTTATGCATCTTATCGATCTTGAGCACGACCTTTGGGACGGTTTGTGTATTTTTCGAATCTACCTCGTGGTGTTCCAGACACCTCACTTCTTCGTCCGTCAACGGCGCAAACTGGTTTGGCCTGCTATTGAGGATGGGATCCCCGGCAGACTCACGTATCAGATCCCAAGGTATATATCCACAGAACAGAGCCGAAGATTGGCCTCCGACCACAATCACATCTTTTCGGTCAACACAAACGTCGCCTCTAGCTCACGTTGCACTCTTCAGTCCATTGAGTGCTATCCACCGAGTGTGTGGAACCCTGCTCAAAGGACAATCACTACATATGGTGCGAATGACTTTCTTGCTGTCTTCTCGGTCCGGTTGGAAGAGGTGGTATATGAGGACGGAGCTCTCCAGGCGACCCAGGAGCAACTGGCACCGTTTTACTATCCCGTTTTCAAAGTTGTTGTGGGTCTGAAAGCCGTCGACACTGAGAACCAACAACCCCAGCCTTGGCTGCACTTGCCCACGCAAAGTGAGCCGGTCCTATCAAAGCCGCCAAGGGATTCCCTCTCCTGGAAGTATCTATCTCGGGACTTGCCACCTGTCGATTTCTGGGATCAGGAATACCCAAAGTTGTTTAACCAAAGAGATTTCACGAATTCGTCTGGCCCATACACTCTTAAGCCGGAGGTTTGGGAAGAGGAAAGTGTGCTGGGCCTTCCCCGAGCAAAGCACGTGGCGCAGAATGATGAACGGCTAAAACGATCCGTTGATGTTACTGCCTCGGTGGACACGTACCGGGACGAAGACGGGGTGAGCGAGCACGAGGTTACCATCTTCGTCGCATCAGCCTTGAAGCGACTCAGAGGACCGATTGTAATCGGAAATCTGGGGTTAGACAAGCTTCTTTAGTTTGACCGACCTTGAAGGCTCTCGTAACTCTAGGTCGGCTGATCGGCCTTTTGGGGGAAGGATCTGGACAAAGAATTGAATCTTGAATGGTTGGAAATGGAACACAAGATTGCTCTACTTTCACTCCCCTTGCGTCACATCTGCTCTTCACCGCATATCATAGTATGTCATGCCTTGAAACTATTGGACGTCGAAATCATGCAGAAGAAATCATGCTCTCATCGGAGTGGTATCCAGGCTCTGGTGCTCTGTTGGAAATTGAGTAATGCAAGGTTCACTGCCAATGGCGCCGCACATACTCTCCGCCGCTTGTTCTCGGAGATTGTGGCGCATGCTATGAGACAAGACGCAGCTGCAGGATAGCCGAACGGGCAGCGGAAGCCTGTTAGTACGTGTAGAGGTGCGGTGCAAAACAAAGTACGCATGTATCCCACGATCCTCGGATGCGGTCCAACGTTGTCTACGTCGAAAAGCTCAATAGCGGCATGTCCGGTCCTGTCACGCTGGCTTATGAGCGCGTAGGGAAAAATGCCCATGACCCGGGACCAATCTTTCCCATGATGGCAATAGATCAGGGTTTTGGGCACTTGTATCGCTTCCGCATTTAAAAAAAACTTGAAAGTCCAGCAGCGGCTTCGCGTCGTGGCGCGGTTCGCATCCTGCACTGCCGGCGTGCCGTGATTGCCGGGCTGCCCGGGTTTGCTAATCGCCAACACCCCGAGCTAGTGCACCTTAGTAGGGAATCTTAAATTTTCCGCGAGTCTGAAATAAGGTATGCACAGCTATTTGAAAGAATGATGGGCAATACGAGCAGGGGTTGTCGTGTTTGAAGCAACCCCACAGCCCGTCTGCGGATAGATTCCCTGGGTTGAACGAGCCTCCCTTGTCGAGTGTCAAGAGCTGCACGCAACCAACGATACAACTCGCTGAGAATCTCTTTATCCATCCCTCGAGAATTCGATATTGTTCCCCGAATTCCCAGAAACCGAGGATTCAGGTGGCAGATGGCCGAAAACCAATGGTCTCCTTGGCAGCGTGGCTAGTTGCGGTTTGGTTGATGCCGTAGAGAAAAACCTTAAACGCTTAATCGGACCCTGTTGCGGAAACCGAGACCGATGGGTTCTTAGGTTGTCACGCAATGCAGGACCCACACCGGGAAACCGAGACCGACGGGCTGATTACACTGCCCGGGTCGAGACCGATGCCAGCGTGTTTTCCCTCGCGTTGGGCGTTTTCCCGGGCGGATGAGCGGGATATCATGGGCCTTCACGTACGCCTGCGCTTGTAATGGTATTCCGTAGCGTATCTGAATTTCATATAGAAGGCCGCTTGGCTTCCCTGGCTCCCAGAGTTGGTTTTAGAATCCGTATCATCACAGCATCTCTAGTCACCGCAAACACACCTCTACATCGGACAAACCTCTGACCTCGAAGCCACTCGACCGGGATATCATCGGACCCGTCGCTGCCACTCCATCGATAACACCCGCCATGGATAAGCTCGCCAACATGCGCATGTTCGACAACCGCCACATGCTGAAGGTGCACGTCGTCCAGGTGATTGTGATCCACATCGTCATGGGCCTCTCCGGCGCCAGACTGCTCCTCCGAGCCAAAGGCGGGCCCGTGACCCGGAACAACACCATGTCTTTGGCCATTGTAAGCAAAGCTGAATCCGGCTCAATGGTAGTATACTCCGGCGTTTGACCACCAACTAACAAGGAGGTTCCTCAGGCCGCAAAATCAATGGTCATCCTCGTCTACGAAATCGCCACCCAGCACTTCCCCCGATTTCGCAAATGGGCCAGCCTGAAGGCCAACATGATCCTCAACTGCCTCGAGCCCTTGTTCTGGGGCGCCGTCGCCTTCTTGTCGATCCAGGGAAACATACAGCGCTGCGTGGGCACCAGCTGTATTCTCAGCTGGGTCATTGTCGGAGCTGCCATCTTCCTCAAGTATGTTTTTCCCCCCACGGTCCGGCCGGGCCAGTATAACCGGGATGGCCTGGCGTGTATGTGATGGAGAATCGATGCTGACTGGAACTCCGTTCGACAGCCTCATCGCTGCCTACGTCGCCGTTGTATCCTACACCGACTTCCGCTTCTACCGTCGCACCGGCACAACCCGCGGGATATCCGTCGACCGCAAGGCCCCTAGGGCCGCGGAGGAGATTGTCTCAACCGGTTCCGTTGAGGAACAGGAGTTGGCGCCGCCGAGGAGAAAGGCAGAGAGGGCGCACAGAGAACAGTGGGGACAGTGAGCGAAACATGGGCGTCAAACATCCCAGTTTATCCGCTAAACGGTCCGAACTGGAGTCCTGAGGGCTTTGCCTCGGCGGCGGCGAACGGGAAACGGGGGGGAAGGCAAGTAATGGTGATCATTGACTCGGATGGCGCAATTTGGCGAGGAATGGTGGGTCTTTCATGGCCAAATGTCAAGCTTAATATTAGACTGATGTGGCTTTGCTTTGTATAGCCCGCAGTAGAAGTTACACTAGAAGCACGATAACTACTACCCGGTTTAGAGACTAGTCATGACCTCGAATGCTGATCGTACCTTTGGCTACGCAATATACCTCAGGCCTATTTTTGTAAACTTTCTCTGACATGCAGCTTTCTGCTAGACTTGGAGTAGAGGTTACATGAGAGTTTTCTGGCAGTTGAATCTAGCCGACTTTAGGCTTGCCAGGCATTCTGACGGGCTTGTATTCTACTCCACCAAGTCCACATCGTCCAAAAGCTGCCCAAGTGTCCAGGTACGTTGATCTGCTAAAAGAATAGTATTGCGAAGACTTCAACAGTAATTTCGGGCCAAGCCACGTGTCTTGAACTACAAACACGACCAAAGTCTTTGACTGCCTACAAACAGAGGCTCGACATCTTCATCAACCCCACACGGGAGATCAGACGACGGGTCCCTAAACCCCTAGAACTCCGGACGATCAAACCAACCCGCCTGCCCTATCGCAACTCGTATAACATCGGACGGCGCCAGAACCTCCTTCTAAATATCAGACGGCCCCCGTCCCGAGCCACGTTTCCGGGACCCGCCACCTATGCTCCTAGACCGCTGCCGCCACGCATGGGCAGCGTCCATGCCGCGATCCCACAATATCCTGGCCGCAACCCCAAATCCACACATTCGGCCGTCGTTACTGGTGCTACTTGTTTCTTCCAAGGCCCGCGTCGCCTTCCGGTTTGCTTCTGGCTATTGCAACAGCGGCTGCTTGAAACCCCCAAGACCTCAAGCCGCCCAATTCACTCCCTTCAATCCCGCTCCACCTCTGAACGGCTTTTCGACCAGGACCACGCTGACTGCGAACCCCGGCCAACAAGCCCCCTCAAATCTCCTCACGATCAGGGTAGTAATAAGACATCGGGCGTCGTTTCTACATTACTCGCATCGCAAAGTGACTAGACACTATATAGCTTATACTCTCGTGCCTTATACGTTACCTCCCATTTCCTTCTCTCCTGACTTGAGCCGACATGATCTCGTCAACCTTCCCCCCCTGCCTACTCATCCCAATTTCCATAACGGCCCTCCTAGGTTGCGTCGATGGCCGCTGGTATCTCAAACAAAAGAAAGTAGTCGGCAGACGCCCCTCATATGCCCGGCCCTGTCCCGGCGTCCAACAGAATTCTCGGGGTGTTCTTCCGCGGACTCCTCGGCCATTTGCATCATTACTGTTACTTCTGTTCACCGCCCGTCGGCGACCCAAACCACCCAAACCACCCAAATCACGCATAAACATCAATCAGTCATCAGCACTCAATCCGTATCAAAAAAGCTCCCCGTTCTCTTCAGCATGCTCAAGTCAACCAGACCCATAACCCGGCCGTCCAACCCCCTCACGTGCTCGTCGTAGAACCACCACGCAGCGCACATCACCAGCCCGACCAATATCTGCGACACCCCGAGCCCGATGACGGTGGACTTCAGCCCGGCCCACACGACAATGGCGTTGGGCACCACCATGACGAATACCCCGGCGAACAGGTTCCTCCAGCACGTCACCCCCGCGTCCATGTCGGCCACGTTCCTCAAGCAGACCTTCATGTTGGAGGAGGTGAACTGCGTCGAGCGCCAGATGACCGGCCGGATCGCGGCGTCGAGGACGGCAACGCCCGCTGCGAGGAAGCCGAGGAGGAACGAGAGGAGCGGGAACGAGAGCTGTGCGCCGACGCCGCCCTTCCTGAAGGCGCTTGTCGGGTCGCCGGTCGCTTCAGACATGACGTCGTGGGTCTTGAGGCCGAAGGCGAGGATGCCCACGGCGGCTAGGAACGTCCCGCCGGCCAAGATGCAGACGGTGTCGCGCGGTGTGTAATCGGTATGTCGTTTGCGGTAGAACGCGAGGCCGGCGACGGTGAGTACCGCAGACACGAAGGGTGCCGCCATGAGGGAGCCGATGCTGGACGGGGCGAGCATCCACGGCATGGGGGAGAAGAGCAGGGAGAGGGACTCGGTGAGGCCCCATAGCGTGCAGTACGGCATGAACGTCACCACGAAGAGCAGCAGGGTCGTCGGCGCGACGAAGGCCCTGGGTGCCTGGAGAAGCGTGCGCAGGTCCAGGGCGCCGGAGAAGGAGACCGGCTTCATGTTCCGGAGGTAAGCCTTGAGTTCTTCCACCGACGGCTTGCCGAGGGGTTTCGGCGGCTTCGACATCCACGAAACGGCCGATGCGGGCGTCTGCGCCACGCTGCCGATGAACCATCGCTCGTATGCGGTCTCGGGAGCACCGAAAACGAGCAGCGGGACCGCGATGATCTGGAAGGCGTTGATGATCTCGAACTGAACGGTGAAGCGGCCCGCATTCCGCGACGCGAGACCTCCGAAGAGGGGTGCGCCCCAGGTGGTCGCGACGGAGAGGATATTGTATGCCGCGATGCGGACGTTGCGCTCATGTTCCTGAGGCACGTTAGTGCTTGCCCCGGAAAGCTTGGCTATTCCGAAGACGTACGAAGTAAGTATCCTGGATTGAACCCAAGACGAGGGTGTCGAACGCCCCCCAGCCCAGGCCCTGGAAGACGCGCGCTCCCATGCACTGTCCGAAGCCGTTGCCCGCGCGCATATTCCACATGGAGCCAATGAAGATCAGCACCATCGAGACGAGATACACTGGTCTCTTTCCCCACACCTTGGCCGCCATGAGCCCGAAAAGCCCCGTGAAGGCCGAGACGACGAGCGGGACGGCCGTCAGGGACGCGACTGCCGTGTATGAGGCGTTGAACCTTACCGCGAGGACACTGTTGACGCTCATGTACGCCGTCTTCATCCCTCCGATCAACCCGACGGTCATCATCAGCGCGATAAAGTTGAGCTCCTTTCTCCATTGCGGCCAGTTCTGCGGGGGTTGGTCAGCATCTGTTCGGCGTCGGGGGGCTGTCGAGTGTAACCCACCAGTGGATCGTCGGGGTCGTCAGTCGGCTGAGGGCTCAGTTCCGTCTTCGAGTGTTTGCCTGCTCCGTACTTGATCTTGCGCTGGCTCATCGTCGTCGAGAATGATAGTCGCCTCGTGGAGCTCGTCGTCGGTCGGGCCGGGTCGTCTTTCGGGGGTGGCGGCGGCGGCCTCGCAAACGACATCCTCCTACTCGGCCTCTCCGGCGCGGCGTGGCTCTCGTCCGGCCTAGCCAGCTCGATCTCTCCCTTTTCCATGTCTTTATCCATCGTGTCCGTATCACCAAGTTGCCGTGCCGTTCTTCAAATCCACACAAATGGAGCCCGGCTCCGGTGTAGAAGAAGACTGAACCAGCAGCAATAGTAGAAAAGGAAAAAGAAACGTTGAAACGAAAACAGCCAAGAACAGTCCACGGAATATGAACGGAGAGTCTTTAACAGAATGAGAGACAGTAATAGAATGAAAGACAGTAATAGAATGAGAGACAGTAACAGAATGAGGGACAGTAAGGGAATGTGGTTGTTGGACTAGGTAGTAAGAGACCAGGGCGCGCACACACACCCTCCGCTATTGATACAAATCCGACTGCACGATGGAAACGAAAGATGGCGAATGACACCCGGCCGGCATTGATAAAATGACAGATCATTTAGGGCCATGATTCCCAACGGTTGCAAACGACCCGAAGTCCCCCCACAGGCTCTGGGTATGAGAGGCCCCCGGCGCAACAGGCATCATGCACGCGGCGATGAACATGAGTTCGGCCTCGTCGTCGGCGGCGGCATCATTGGTCGGGACGCGGTTCGCAGGGATTCTAAGCCCTGTCAAACTGGGTCCGTCCGATGCGCGCTTGGGCCACCGTCGGCCCAGTCGGATAACACGCTGAAACGGTTCTGATGCTAGGACTGTCTCCTGGGTATATCATAGGATTGGTTGCTGTTGTATGGCCGACCAGGTGCGATATAGCCTGAACATAAGGCCGACTCCTTCTTGAGGCTCAAAAAATAAAAAACAGTCAGTCTTAAAACGTTGCCTTTGAATGCCCTTCAGATGGGCTTCGTGCATGATGTGGCCCATGTCGAAGAAACTTAATTCGGCCATCCGATCTGGGGTTGCAGGCGCAGATGGCCAGGTGATGTGAGACGGCCGGAAGAAGAGACAGTTTGTTACCTTTGTGGCAAGGGCTCCCCTCTTTCGAGTTCCCAGCGAGTGGGAGCCGTCGACACGCGGCCGAACCGATGCAACCCACGGTCGGATATTCAGTACGGCGCAGTGGCAGATGAGGGCGATGCGTCTTCACCATCACCACAACTATTTGGCGTAGGCACCCCAACTGGACTTGGCTGGTGTTAAAATCAGTGCAGTTGTCGTGTTGCCGTATCTCGGGCGTTGTTCAGTTCGGCCCGCGACGTTGTTCTCTCTTGTCACCGTGAGGAATACTACAGTAGACTGATCCGTTCCGCGCGTTGCTTTGGTTCGTTGGAGAGTCGGTCTCGGTAAGTTGATCCGGCCGCTGTGGGTTGAGTTACCCCTTTCGTTCCAGGCCGTTTCGCAACCCCGCGAAGAACCAGGATCCTTGTCGTGCTGCACAGAGGCATGACAGCGGTCCCTGTTGCTGGCTTGAGCTTCGATATACTCGGGTGGGGCGTAATTACCCGCAGACTGCAAGTTGCGCATTGTGAAGAGCGCGATCTGCGTGACAGATTAACTCAACAGACTGCAATTTCATCCAAGTTGTCGGAGTACCAAGCCTCTAGTGTCCCCAAGTGGAATATTGCCATTACCATCGGCACACTTACAGAACAGAGTCGTCGGCGGCCAGCATTGGCGTCTTGGCCTCAATTTCGCCATCACGCCAGCGCTGACAGGTTGAATGCGACCATCTCACGTAACACCCGGCGAGGAACTAGAGTTTCTCGCCATCGTTGCCCTGCCGCATCGCTTGGTGACCGGCAGCTTCGCTTGAGCAACGGATTGCCCGAACAGCGGCGATCATACATGGAGCAGTCGCAAGTGTATGGAGTGTCCCCAACGACAGATTACCAAATTACCATGGCACGTGCCTGTTGAATTTGCATTTCCGAGTAATCTTGGAAACTGAGTCGTTAGAATAATGAAGTTCTATGCCGTCCTGTAAATGTTGATGGCCATCGCCGCTTTCCAATCGCCAACCCCGGAATGGCCTTTCCGCCATGTCTGTGATGTAACCCCCATCTAGATTGGCCCAAACGCCATCACTAAATCCCATGGTGTATGTGCATGCGAGATTCTAGGCCCGATCAATATCGCCGGCTCTTTCCCATTATTACAGGCGCATAACGATATCGCCGAAACACTGAAACGTCGATGTTCTGTGTCTAATGCGTTGCGTGGCCGGCCTCGCCGCCTCGACGCGAGCGGCCCCGGGCAGCAAGCCTGGTTCGGTAATCGCGCCTCATTCGGTTTACATGGAGCGTGTGCCGGGCTTGTTGGTATAAAGTCCGTCAGATTCCCTTCATGGTCTTGCCATTCACATGACAGCCACCGCTTGGGGATAGAGGGGCGGCCGCGCAGGTGCCATTAAAACGGTCTCGACCGCGTGGGCACTCTTTGTGTCGAGCTGCATGACAAAACCTAGGACAAGTGAAGAAACGTAAGTAATGTGACCTTGAGATTGTTTGAGGCTTTGTAGCGAGGGCTGTTGTGACCGGATGTTCGACACAAAGGTGGCCGCTACTGAGTGGTCAGACAATGGTATCGGTCCAGCCCAACGTGGCTTGTCAGCCATGGCCAGGACTGAGCTGGCCAAGGACGCCGGAAACATGCTTCAACACAGGTTCTTCACCGTTTCCTCGAAGCTTTTCGATGCGAGTTCCGCTGGTGAAGATTGTTGATTTTGTAGTCGCCCGGTATGTTTGTGTCGTGTGTGAATGCCCGGCCCGGTGTCGGCGCGGACTGAGGGAACCTCCTCAATAAGAAACCATGAGGGTTGCTTTACCTGAGCCGACAACTTCTTGCACTGCTGATTTCTCCATAGCCAGCAACACTTGACTTGTGCGAACTAGCAACTCTGATGCCAACGTCAGCCGCATTCTTACTCGAGACTTGATTGATAAGTTGAGTCAAACTCACCTTCGTAGTAGAGAGAGTAGGCGACAGGTGGATCCTCGTCCATGCCACGGTACGGGGGTAAACGCTCCTTGGTAACCTCTGTGACGCGGAATCGCAATCCAACGTTCTTTGCAGCATCTGTCCACAAGATTGTGCTTTCATCAGGGTGGATGCCGGTCGGGCAGACGGCGCTGCTCGCAGCTGCTTTTGCCAACCAATGTCTCCATACGCGCACGACACTGTTTGCAATGTTGCTGTGGCTAGCGAGTAGACCGGGATTCGGGCCAGACTTGACCAAGCTCGTTGTCGTGCAAAGCTGGGAGAAAAGCTCGCCATCGTCCAAGACCAGATCTTGTGAAACGGGTTCGTCACCAACCTCTTGTTCGAGAGGGGCGCCCGGCAACCGGCGACCGAATACCCTCCGCATGCGTCGTGTCTCTTCAGAAACAACCGGACGGAAGTGGGAATAAAGATGGGAGAGTTCCTTCAAATCCATGTCTTCCTTACCGTTCCGCGTGTGATTCAGAAAGCTGAGCCCCATGAATCGACATGTGATGGACGGTGTTGACTGCCTGGCTGTGGGGTGGTAGCTCTCCAGCATCATCTCGTGCCCTTCCATCTTGGCCGTGTGGAGGAGGCGGTGCTGCAGAATTGTTGTGGCGATGGCATTGAAGCGATGGTCGACGAGGGCCATCGGTAGCAACTCGCGGGACTCGAAGGTGGATAGGATAGCGATAAGTAGCTGACGGAAGGAAGAATGGTCAGTATGGACGTGGCAATCAGGTACGAAGCGTTGCGAATCCGAAGAAGTAGCTTACCTCGTTAGGTAACGAGTCTGTCGACGATCTAAGGTCAGACATGCTGGCGATGTGGCTGTTGAACTGTGGTTACGATAAAGATTTCGTGTAGAATAATGGCTTATGCCGTCTCGGAAGGACCGGAGTAGGCCTGCGAGGACATGTCGACAACGGTCATATTTAAAGCATCCGAAGAAGACTGTAACGCAGTGTCGAGAGGGGAGTGCGGCTTGGGATGCGAGGCGTGGACGGATAGAGATCGGAATCGACAAACAAGAGATGATGCTGCGTATCGGCTGGCCGTAGGCGGTAAGATGGAGATGCCGAATGCCAGATGGCCGACCGATGGGGTATCCTTGCAGTTACGAATGATCCGTCCTTATGGACGGGGACGCGATGATGAGGTGTGTCTGCTGTTTGGACTATTTGTGGCGCGATTGGGCGATGTGATGAGCGTGCTCAGATGCGAATCAGCCACTCGAGAAGTGGCCGATGCAAGGTCGATGGACGCCAGAGCATCGAAACGAAGTGGATATGGTGACATGTCGCCCAGCAGGTTGGATGATGCAGTGCTGGGTCTTTGCCAGCAGGCGGTGGTGGGTGGAGAATGGCCGGGCCGTTACGGGCCAAGCTATTCCCGGTGCAATGTCCGGCCAATTACCGTGTGGCCGCTGTCGGTCAGGACTAAGCACCGGTGAGGTGCGATTGTTTCCTTCCATCTTTACTGAGGTGGTGTGGCTTCCAGGAACGAGGAGCGCCTTCCCAGAGGCTTCACCTTGGTAAATTGTGGCTGTCTGACCTAGGACGCTGATGCGCCATACCCAGTTCAATCACACACGTTTCGCTTCTGCCAGCTTCTGCGCAAATCCACTCATCTGCATCCATCCTCCAGCATCACGCCGACAGCCAGCCAACATGTTCAGGGAATACCACCTGCGGCCATCACCGCCGTCATCTTCCAGCTTGACTTTCTTCCAGCTTGTTCGACATTGTCAAGAAAACCGGGAGAGTCTTCGCATCTGAACGAAAACTCCTGACAGGCGGCTCTCCCAGTATCCATGCCTGTCACTACATGTGTAAACGTCGTCTACCGGTTTTGTCCGACCACTCGGGATAACATCATCATCACCCCATCTCAGGAATCTTACGAGCATCGAGCCTCCCGAGTCAGGACCCACATCTGTCCGACCGGCCAAAACAGGCGGTGGGAGCCTCAATCTCGGGATTCGTCCCAGCTTCGCAGTTGTGGCCCAGCCTTCCGGTCATGGAACACTGGCCACCTCTTCGCTTGATTTGTTTTCTCTCCGAATTTGGAGCGAAAGTTAGCCCAGATGAATCCTTCTCGAACATGCACACGCCCACGCATCCCTGCTTCCCGTCGCAGTCCGTTCCTGGCGCTCCCTGCCCGACCCGCCGAGATCCAACCCGCGTGGCGTGACATGCCGTTATCCACAGCGTCGCCATGGCGCAGGCTCAGGCCTGATCCAGTCGGAATCCATTGACTCTGACGATACCAGACTGCGGTATTCATATGCAGGAAAATCCCCGGCATGCATGCGCTTGTGTCTTGTTATCGTCGTACCAACACAACTACGACTCGGGCCAGGAAACACACGGGCGAAGAAAATCCTGCCGACTAATATCTGTCGTCATGTATCACATGCTCTCACCCTGCCTCCAGCGCCGCATCCCTTTTCCTACCCATCTAGACCTGCATCAAGGCTCCCTTTATCGCATCATCGATCTTCAGTCACTTAAGCGGACGCCGCGGCACGTCCAAGGATGATGTACTCGCTGAGCCTGCTGTCTCAAACGTCGACCTGAATGCTGGAGTCCGTCGCGCTGCACGCACCAGGTAGCTTGACGAGAACCGGCGTCCCGCTGCCCTCGCCCATTATCCGGATTTGCTAACAGCGCCTGTATCCTTCAATACTGTAGCTCGGACGACATCAGACGAGACAAGTCAAAGTCAATCATGTAGCACGCCATGTAAAACTGAGCCTCGTTGGTCGTGTGTAGCGTACTGACGTTGGCCAGAAACCAGTAACCTCCAGGCGCGAAACCGACTTGGATCTTCGCATCAAGCTTATCGCAGTTCCATTTGAGCAAGTCGGTGCCCTGTACCTTGTCCTCGGGCTTGTGCCCGTACTCGGCGACCGTGAATGAATCGGACTACCCATCGGCCTTCGTCGCGTCTGCCGCTTTGCAGAGGTACACCATGATCGGGTCGTGGTGGTCCCCGCTAGTAAATTCCGTATCGTACGACCGGTCATGAAGCTGCCGATGCATTTTCACCGGTACATTGCTGCCGGCTACGTGTATGGATATGAGTAGGGCGCTGGCGCGCCGGATGCGATGAGGCTAGAGTTAGATGGACAACTCGCCTGATATCCCGCGAACGCCGGAAACGCCTGTGGTTGCACTGACATTGTATCGCAGGTAGTTAGACTTGCCGTCCTTGACTGGACTGTTACTCGGATATATGGCGGGTAGTCAGATACGGAGATCGAGCCGGCGACTGGTGACCTGCCGGAAGTCTCGCGCCGATGCTCACCTGGTCTCGATTGCTAATCCAGGCCAGCTAGATATCACGTGGCCTAGCGCTGTGCTGACCGCGTTGAGGACTACAAAAGATGCCGAGGCAGGTTCTGAAGATGATATTCCGATCTGGCGGCAAAGCCTATTGTGTTTGTCGAATCCTCACCTACCGATGACGACCGCCTGGCTCCAGACTCAAGCAGCCAACATTCCACTAGCCACTACTAACTGATTGGATCCCTAGGCACGAACCTGTCCGCCAGTCTGTTGTGCAAGGGGTCACAACAATCGGCAGCCTTTTGGCGTGCCATTTCCCGGGAGCTGGGCGCTGATTTGGGTGCTGTCGACGAGTTGTTCATCACTGGGACCAGCAATACCCAGGACTGGGTCCTCGTGTCGTGGAGCAGGAATGGCTACATCATGCCCGGCTCGGTGGCTCGAGAATTTGAGACCATCACCACCAAGCACTTCTCCACCGGAGCCCTCAACCGATTTACCCTCACTTCCCTCATGGGCATATCAGAAGCCCCGTTCCAGCGGGACGGGGTCATCACCCTCATGTCCAACGGCGACTATCACCAAGGTGCTGCGTATGCCCCGACTGTTGACAACGCCATGCCGTTGGCCAAGGAGCTGTACCTATCCGCTGTTGACCAGTCCGACCACGAGGGCGAAGTTATTGGCCAACATCGTGACAAGACCTTTTACATTAACCAGATGGAGGCGGTGGTTTTCTGCCTCGTCGCGTACCAGAAGCGGTTTCATGAGCCTGGATATGACATGCCCTAATGGCTCATAATCCACAACCGACCAGGAGCCATGGCCAAGGTCGAAGCCGCCCTCAGTCTGGACCGGATCAATGAGTTATTGGAGCTCAGACAAGAGCCGGCCGCCATCGGCCCCAGCATGTTGCCGACGCTCAGATGAACCATCCCGAGATCGAGGTCCAATCTTGAGCCATTGGACGAAAGGTTGGCAATACACAGCGCGAGGAGTGGACAACCAACCGATGGATAAGTGACAGCATAAGAATAGCTGATGGTCTGGGCAATGGAAGGCGCCGAGTGCAAAAGTTTTGGGCCTAATTGACGTGATATTGTTGCCTCTGTAGACGGAACACCGTTTTTCAAAGAGATGATATACTACACCTCATTGTATTGCCCTGGTAGAAATCGATGCTTAGGGTGGAATTAGGAATGCTAGTTTGAGGGCCGAGTGAGCGACGGCCGCTCCCTTGGCATGTAAGTGCGACAAATGTCGACTGGTGGACGTGCTTCGGTAGTTATTCCAGTTGGAGAGAAAGCCTTGGGCTTTTGGCGCGTTTGCCTCGCGGATAGTATTTCTATCTTACTCTCGACTTTCCAGCAAAAGCTCTAGCGAGTCACAAAGGAAGTGAAGGTTCGGCAAGTGGGTCACAAGCGGTATGTGGGCAACTTGTCGTCGTAGCCGGAGTCAAACACACATCGTGGAGAATGCTCCAAAGCGACAGAATGATTTGTCTTTTGATGAGCACGTAGGATGTATCGCCTCAACTTCAAGTCCAAGTCCGCTTTCACCGAAAATTCGCAGCTGAGAGACCGGCATCGGCCGTCATCGTATTCCATGCCTTTCTTGGCACATAACTTCTGCAACTTCACCTGGTCAATGAGTAAGCGATACGCAAGGAGAATATGCAAGCCAAGTGCTCAGCGACGGCTTGGCATTACGACTGTATTAGGCAGGGCGAGCTCAATGGATCCGTCGGTCCTGTTTTCCCGCCAAAGAGCACGATAGCTTCCAAGCGTTCGATACAATCACCGACCGTATATTCTCCAAGTGACATAATTTGCCCTCTTCTGAGCCCGCTTGCTTTGCCAGGGTGCAAACATGCCTCAGACCAGTCAACACGTCGAAGCTTGCGGTGGCAAAAAGATTCATGCTGGGTACGCGACTGCAGAGTCTGATTAACTCGAAAATTGTCGCCAAGCCAACACAAGACGTGACTGTGCACTGCTCGAACCCGTCGCGTTCCAGATTAGGAAGGTATGGAGACGAGGGCTTATTATATGGCAGATCGGCTCAGTAAGCAAGCGAAGGATGCGGGTCAAGCGGAGCGGGCCGACGAGACCCTCACACCTTCTCGAGCGTCGGTCAGTGGCCTAGACCGGCGACACTGAGCACCACGCATCTTTCGACTAATCATTCAGTCCCGAATACGGCGGTGGAAGAACGAGACTTACTCAGCAGTCACCGAACCATCAGTTCATGCCAAGCGTCGAGAGCTCGAGATGGTTTTCAAGTCTATCATTGACCACGGCCTTGTAAGTCAAGGGAACTTTGAGTATAAATGACCGTGATATCTGCGGTAAATCGGCTTCTCTATTGCGACCACCAATCTGCTTCCTTCCAAACAGGACCAAAGTGAAGACTTCTCCATACCCCTTGCCGGTCGCACTGTCTACAGTCACAATGGTCTCCAAACTTCTCAGCTTCCTGACTGCCTCCCTGGCCCTCTTCGCCACATCGTCGGCTTACGTGGTGCCCCTGGATGGCGAAGACGGCGTCTACATCGTCCGCACCGACAGCACCGGCGCCGAGGTCCACACCAAGATCGCCGACATCGATCTATCCCTCTCCAACGACACCGCTGCCGAGGCTGCCGGCCTGGAGAAGCGGGCCGTCGCCTGGCCTGACGGCACCTATCCCGTCTGCGTCAACCTGCAATGGATCGGTCATTGGGACTTCTACGACGGTGGTGCCTGGCAATACTTCTACTCCGCCTGCGAGGAAGTGGGCAGTCAACGATTCTACAACGGCGACACGCTGTACAGCCGCTACGGCACCGCTGTCGCCTACATGTGCTCCTACTCCAACAACGGGAACCCCTGCAGCGTCGGGGAGTGGGTGGATGCTGTGAACTGGATTGCCGGCACTTGCTCTCAACGCAACGGTGGATACATGGTGTCTGGTATGCTTGTCTTCTTTATTCCCGGTTCGAGAGTTGTAGTTGCATGCTAACTCGTCGATCAGCATATTTGAGTATTCCAGGCTGGAAGAAGGTAACGACGCCCACAAGTCGGCTCTTCTCAAACGTCTTGGCTGACTGAGTATTTTAGGCTTACGGATACACTACCGCCGGCTCTGGTTTCTGCTCCTAGAGAGACTAGACTTGGCTTCTCCGGATAGATCCCTCTCGAGTCTGGCTGTTGAGTCTCATGGCGCCCAAGCGTTTTGCGGCAATGAAACTCAAAGGCCATGCGAGACTCACGACATATCAGCAGCCGACAGAAGCAGGACTGGGATCTATTTGGTGTCCAGAGGTGTGAACGATTGTTGGTTGGATGTTTTTTCTGAATCGTGGGGATGGATGCAAATAGTGCCCCTGGAATCGATTAGCCTTCACGTCATCAGAAGTAATAAAGATCGTGAACTAGTAGACTCAACCTGAACTGTCTTGATTTTTCCCCGTTTCAACCTAGACCAACTGAGCGGACATTCAAAGTCCTGAAACTAATGGAGATTGTCCCTGTCCACCGATGCCGGCACTGCCTCATGCCATGGAAGCCTACAACATCCGCGAAGGCGAATATCATAACGTCCACTTCCCAAGCATTGGTTCCCGCAAGATTGTTCCAGCTGGGCAGCAAATACGCTAGCCCAAACCGGCTTAAAAACATCTTCAATTGCTGGAAACTGAAGTGTGCTTGCAACAGACAAGCCTGACAGCCACGTGATTACCTTCAGCCGTTGCCTAGAAATCCCGAGGGAAGCCAATCACGGCTGACGCTGACCATTAGCAACATTACGTAAACACCAGGAGACGCAAGGCGGGATTGTTTCCTAAGCGCCAGTTTAACTCAAGCACCCGTTCCTTTCAGGAAATTCAAGTTTTTGGCGCATTTTACATCAACACCCAAGCCACAACCACACCGCAAAACGCAAGCGATGGCCACCCTGAACTCCTCCCCGGCTTTCTGGAAGCCCGCAGCCCTTCCGCTCTTCACGGGTCTCCTCGCCCTCCTGGGCGCCGCCGACGGGGTCTTCAACCTCGCCAAGCCCGAGAGCGGGGCCGCGACTTTCGGCCTCGTCCCACCGCGTCGGGACTCGTTGACGCCCGCCCAGTTCGACGCTTTCCACCGCGCCCTCGTCGAGGTCAAGGGCGCCCGGAACCTGCACATGTCTTCGTGCATACTGGCTCTGGTCCTCTACGGGCAGTTCTCAGACGTCTGCCGCGCGTCCCCGCCGGCGGCCACGGCGGTGAGGCGGTGCGTTGGGATTGTGTTGACGCTGGGCGCCGGCGTGGGATTCAGCGGTGCCGCCATCGTCTCGGAATACCTGAATAGCCCCGGCGCCTCCGCGGAAGCCGTTGAAGTGGGGAGGGCGAAGTCGAAGGCCCATTTAGTCACGAACGTGCCCATCATTGCTCTTGGGTTGGTTTACCTGTTTTACTGAAAGGGCTGCCGAGCGAGTATTCTGGCCGCTGTGTTTGACGAGTCGCAACCCCGACTCGTGTTTGTTGTCTGCTGCAAAGTAAGCATGGTGATAGACGGATGATTGCTAGATGAATATCTCTTGCAAACAGAAGCAGTTACCGATTAATGACTCGACAACTCAAGAATGACCTATATTCGTATAATCGCATCTTCGCTCATTTTGTGGTTTGCAGGCCTCGACTTGTCGTGAAATGGCGTTTCTGTCGTCGCCTCTCACGCCATAGCTCCAGAACGTCCCAATGCCCGATGCTTGTACGACGCGCAATAATAACCAAGATATTCAGCTTTGGTCCATTGAGACTTTGCTGAATGGTTCCTAGGGTAGCATGCCAGAACAAAACCCCCCAAGGTTGCCGTATGCATGCCTCAAAGTCTACAAGCCGTATTTCGCTTTTCAATCGATGGCCAACGCGTCCCCGTATAGGATGGTGCGCGGCAGTCGATCTCATCCACATCCATCCTTGGTCAGTTTTCTTCCGGCCAGAATAGTAACCATGTTTCTCATCGTAATAATTACGCAGGTGCTCTCGCGACTTTTCAAATCTGATAGCTTGCCATTCACTAACAACACAAACCACACAGTCTGCTCAAACTCAATTGCAGCGGAAAGTTACCGGAGGACGGAATCATGGGGCAGAAAGATAACACTTGCACTTAATTAGTATCCAAACCCCATAGCCTAATGGCTGAGGTAAATAGGGAATCGCCTCGGGTGTAATAGCAAACAATACGTTTCTTTTGAACTAACCTAGTAACAAATTTCCGTCAACTGTGTCTTAGATTCTCAAACAACCTCAAGAGATTGAGTGAGAATTACGATATAAACAGGCCGCGTCGTTAACTTTCCACCAGTTTGCTTGTCGCGATCCTCATCCTCTTGCCTAACAGCCACAGCGGAATAGTCAAGAGCGAAAATATGCCCATGAGCATTCCAAATATGCCGAAGGGCTCAGAAGTGCCCTTCTCCTCGACCCAATGCGCAACAAAGAACGTCCAGGCAAAAGCAATAATGGCTCGCATGATGGTGACCATCACGAAGCAATCCCCTGCGTGTTGCTGGTAGGCATCGATAAGCTGCGTCAAACTTGGATTAGCACCTCTTCGTATTTTGAAAGTGAAAAACTGTTAGACGTACGTAGTTAAATCCGACGGAGGGCAGCTGCATCAACCCGAAGGAGACCATTGCAAAGCCTGCAGACAGGCCCACCCAACCATTCTTTGATGGGTACTGACCGGAAAACCCAAAAACGAAGAAGCCTCCAGTGGCAATGACAAGAGATGGAAACATAGTCGGGAGTCTGCTCTCTGCTTCAGCAAAACCGCTACCCGAAGTTTTCACTTTCTTCTTGAGCTGGGCGTCGGAGAGGAGGTAGGTGTATAAGGCGCCCAAGCCGGTTCCGATGACTCCTCCAACGTTGATCAGCCCAACATTGGCACCCCAGAGATATGGCGGGGCGGCCACAAGTTGAGGACCAACGGTAGAAATTGTGACGATGCCTCCAACGAGGCCAGCGTAGTGGAACATCACCACCCAAGTACCAGGGAGCCTGAGGGTCTTCCACGGGGCAAGAAAGTTGTTGACAATACCACCTCGATAGTGTGTGAACCCCAGGGACCTTCCATAGGTGTATGGTCGATAGTCTATGACTTGGCTTCTGGAGTCCTCAACATGGCTTTCGATACCCTTTTCGTCGATGGGAAAGTCGAGGCTGGAGTCGGCGGGCGAGGCAACGCGGTCGTAAAGGGTCTCTGGCACAAGAAAGAGTGTCCCAACAAAGCAAGTCGCAGTAATAGCGACGCCGACCCAGAAAATGTAGGCCCAACCATGTTGATAGCCAATATAACCACCGGCGATACCCCCAACCAGGGAGCCTGCAGAGAGAAATACGGTGTATATGGCCTTTTCAGCGAGTCAGAATTTTCTGCAACTCTCTGGGTTGTGCTCTGTTTTGCTTACCATCGCACGGCCACGCTCGTCTACGAAAAAAATCTCCCCGATCAAGGCCGGCGCTACGGACTCGGAGGCACCAGCCCCCACACCCTGGAAGAGTCTTGCAACCAGGACAGAGTTGTAGGAAGTCGATACGGCGCACCAGATTGTGCTGACTGTCATGAGGAGCGTGGCGGCAAGCAACACCGGTCGTCGACCGAAGATGTTAGACAAAGGGACCCACCAAATGTTAGATGCGCCGAGAAATAAGATGTTGATCTGTCGAAGAACAGCTTGTTAGCCGGCCGGCGACACAAGACTAAATAAGGGCTCTAGAGCAACGTACGGCGATGAAGTATGTTATGTCGCTAAACGGTCGCACCTGTGTCGGAAATGTCTTGAACCAAAGTTGGAGTGCTGGTGCGATGCTGGAGCTGATGAAGTTGCCGCAAAAGGAGTAAAGTGAGACGGTCAGCAAGAGCCCGAACTTACGCCATTGCGCCCAGTTGAGAGGATCTGCAGGATCGTCGGACGGTTGTGGGAATCGAATGAGAGAGCTGGATGAGCTCGGCGACCGGCCAGCGGATTCGTCTTCAGCTGCGAGCAGAGACGTGCCATTAGCTTCCAATGCCTCGGGGAAATACAGTCTAAAACATGATCGCTGCTTTGAGTCGCTCATGTTGCTTTCGTGGTGACAACAGTTGATATCCACTGGCTTACCTAGCAATCTCGCAGTCCCTGGCGGCGTAGCGATCGAAACCTCCTGCTTGCTCAGCGCAAAGGCATATTTCCAGCCTGACATGGCGTGGATGTTTGTTTGTTCAATAGGAGAGTGACGTTTGATGACTGTAACAATGTTTATACAATTCTCCTCAGGAGCAGCGCAAGGTGTTTGACTACAATGGTCCGATGTTCAAACGACCCCAAACTATCGCTTCTGCACCGTCTTTATCAACTGCCCAGCTTTCGTTCTCAACGGTGGGTTCTGTGTTGGACTGACTAGCGTTTGTACTGAACCTACCCCAGATTCCCCAGGATATCCACCTTGGTCACAGCCATGCAACCTCAAGGCTAGTAGCTGCCGGAGCGGGGGACGAGGGGGTTCCGAGGTGGGGGATTTTGCACCGGCATGTGTCGCGGGAATGCTGGTGGTCCAAAGCGATGTGGATAAAGACATGAAGAGATTATCCAAGTGCATTTCAGAAACTTCTTGTCGCATGAAAACACAAATGTTTAAATATGATTTGTACGCGGCCGGAAGGAATCATCACGCCCGGTTCTCTTTGCAGGAACTAATTACCGGTCTACAGACATCCTCACTCCAAACAGTGAAATATTGACATACAATCTCAAACAATGTCAAAGACACAGCCCCATGGGCTAGCCAAGAGCCAAGATAAGTATCGACATGAGTGTTGCTTGGGCAATCATTGGGGCCAATGAGAAGAGTAGAAGACGAGATCACGTCGAGCCAATTTGGCTAGGGCCGGCCCCGCTGGTCGAACACCTAGAGGTGGGGTGCCGAAATCAGCGGCAGGAGGCTGGAATCCCTGTTGGATGAGGTGAAAGCCCTAGCCGCGTTTCCTTAAGATCAACCTGGTTTCAAAGCAGAAGCCGTTTCGGCTGTGTGTACAAAATCCGCATATAGGCAGAGTATGCATGTTATCGCGTGGCGCTCAAGTTCAACACCACGATCGAGTCAAGCGTTCCCAGAAAAGGAACTTGCCAACATGGACATGTCGTATTTGCTGTGTACTTTTGGTTTTTAAAGAGAGCCCCTGGAACTCCAAGGGGGGTTTGATGTTGACAGGTCTTTTGGTTTTGGTGCCATGAACGTCTGGCCTGCCGCAAACCCTCTGGTATAACGGGAAAGCTGTGTTTTCTGGGCCTGGGTTCGCCGCAGTAGGCAATAGACGAGACAGAGCTTAGAGAACCAATCGTAGTGCCTCGTTGAAATCGGAAGACTCCCACGCAAAGTAAATAAAGAAGTAGTGAAGGAGTATAGGTCCAGAATTGGTCGGCATTAACAGCAGATTCTAGCATACCGACACGAGAAGGGACCGGCTTCCACAACTGCACCATAGCTGGCCTCAAAGCCCACCTGGGATACGACTAGAGCATTCAACCAGGATCTCAAACCGCCAACAGTCTCTTATCAAAAGCGCTATAATCAGAAAGGAAATCGCGGCTTCTCCCACCCTTCCGATGGCTCGTGAAGAAGGGAGGCGCGCGTAAATCAGATCCCAGTTCCGGAAGTAAAGTTCCTACCATCAGAAGCTACAGCTGACCAATGCCTCCCTTGCTGCCAAGTTTTGTCGGCGTCAACCTGGGAAACACCTCAGCTACTCTATCTTCAAAGCCGAATGGGGGGGTAGCAAGAAAGTTATCGGGTTGACATGGTCGGAATAAAAGGGATCGCTACATCAATCCATGGTTTTACTGGTCTGACTCAATCTCATACGCCATGGTTCCCACTGCTCTCTGTATTCATGCAGGTACGCACTACAGATCTCGCTTTAGGCTGGCATTATATATGGTGTTTTGACAAACAGTTTGTCGGCATTGAGGGAAACAGCCCTTGGATAATGCAGTCCTGTGGAGGTCTATCATATCGCAAGGTAAGATCAGCGAGTTTTGTGCAGGGCTGCTCAAACTACCAACAAGGAAACCGGCGACAGACTCTTGGCAAAATTGGAATGCCAGGGATATTGTAGTGGCGTCAAGGTGACCATTTTCATCGCAAAGTGCCAAAGTATTCCCGATAGCTCCGACTCATTAACTATGGAGGTTGCATCGACGGCATCATTGACTGCTCCGGCAAAAGCATAGAGGCGTCAAAAGGTATCTGGCCGGGTCCGTCCAACATCATGGTTTCCCAAAACCCCTGATCCATCGATATACCACCCAACCATGACATGCTTGTTTCAGTCAGCATTCCTTCCGGTGCCAACTGCGGTTGATCCGACCCTTGCTCTTGCGGTGGCGTCACGGCCTTGGTAAGGTACCACTGCCGTATCCATCTCGCTCGGTAGGCATAGTTGGACCACCTCGAGCTGTTGTCTTCGAAAAGGCGTCGCTTTTGACCGACGACAAGGGCCACGCTATCCGCTTCTTCGAACTTGTCTCCCATACGGTGGGTTAACTCGGGCAAGTCGAGCTTCTGCCTCGCCATGAACACGTCCCAATCGCTCGCCGAGTCCTCCAACATCAGACGATGTGCTGCCATCATCGTGTACCCTGCATCAGCGACGGAATTGAACGGAAGGTACGCATACATGTCCGCCGGAGTTTCATCAAAGCAGTCGAGGCCTCCTGAATTGCCTGTAGACAGTGCCAGAGAGCTTCAGTCCTGCTATATGGCTCCGTAGGTGAAACCGCCTCCGAAGGGCTCGCTGCCCGCATGCCAATACACGGCTCGTATAGCCTCACTATTAATGTAAGGTAGTGCGTCCATAACATGGCTGAGAACGATGACCATCAGAATGTAGCTCAAGTAGTGGAGTGGTGTGCAGAAAAGTCCAACTCACGTTGCTGCTTGTTTATGACAGGCTCCTCGGATGTAAGGGCATGAATCTCCTTGCGAATTGACGACAGAACGGCACCGAAATGTTCTCGAAAAATTGGTAGGGGTTCTCTCTCTTCCCTGTCCGGACCTGGATAAACGGCACGAATGCGGTCTCCCACATTTTGCATGCGAATGAGCGCAAGAAGCTGTGCATCAGACGGCAACTCTGCGGCCTCTCGGACTGCTTTGAAGCATCGCGCAATTTGCGGCGTGTATTGTATCTGTGAGCATCTTCGCAGCGCCGCGGGGACACTAAGGAAACATTTAGTCTTACTACAATAATAGAAATATGGCAACTCACCTGGATGCAATGAAATACCCGCCCAGGATTGCTCTCTGATCTTCAAGTGTCTGTTTTGCTACCTCGAACGGCTTGCCCTTGTGCAATTGAGCCCACGCATCGGCTTGCAAACCTTTGGGCATCCAACTCAAAGGTCCACCATGGGTATTGATGGTCATTTCCGTAACCAGACCAATGGCCAATTGCAGTAGGGAATTAGCATTCATCCCCATTTGCGGATGAACGTCGCCCCTATTTCCGAGTTGTGGTCAGACAAATGTTTGCTGGTAGTGATTGAAGCACTGTCGTGGGAATGGCTGAACCAAGCGTAGGTTTGGAAAGGCAAGGGAAACTGACTCACCAAGCGACGTATACCACGAGGCCCTGGAGTAATTCAAGCGTCTTCTCATTTCGAACAATTATGTGCATAGCTGCGTATCGGCGGACCCAATCGTCGACGGCCTTCTGCACAACGGCCGTCTGAGGCGCGACAGCTTGCATAATGCACCAAAACAGGAAATGCTTTTGTTTCCGAAGCTCCTTGGCTGTAACATTGCGGTGGATAGGTACGAAAGGAAAGTTGGGTACCAAACGTGTGCGATAGATCTCCAAGTACTCTTCTGCCTTCTCGGCAGTGAGGGAAAAGTCAGGGACTATGTGGAAAGTGTCATTTGAGAGTTCTGGGTTTAATGATGGAGTTTTTCTGCACTCTTGTGCATCTGTACTGACACCGCTCCAGTTTGCATGGCGGCTTGATGAGTCAGGTTGGCCACGTCCGAGTACGGGTAGCCCGGCGCACGGTATCAACTGTCGATCTTCGCTAGTTGGACTTCTCGTAGTTGGTTTCAGGCCTTGGCCTTCCTGGGACTGTTGCTGGGTTTGGAACAGGTTAACCAGGCCGTCTATCTTCTTTTCCAGTTCTGTGACTCGGCTAACCATCGGTTAGTAACATATTTTGACCGGGAGAACCGCTGGGCCAAAAGGTAAAGGCACCCAGATGGGTTTCAGTGTGTAAGGACGTATACAGGTATCACGTATCTTGCTGACTTACCTCGACTTCCCCCGTCTCTTCCTCGGGACGGGTTCCGGTACCCGACAACGTATATTCATACGGGAGCATCTTGGCACACCGTAAGTCCGCCGCCGATTCTCGCAGAAAGGGACAAGATGAAAAAGAGTACCTCAAACAATCGGTTGCTTCGCTATGATCCGGTTCCGGTGGCCATCTACATCTAATCTTCAGACGGGCACAGCTGGTACAAGCGCGGGATTTTTTGGTGTTTGCAAAGTCAGGACTCCCGCTGTCACCTGATGGCGACATTATGGCTGATTGGACTGATTGACAAGTACACAATCCAGGGCACGTTAACGGAGCATTGAAAACTAGAAGATCATAAAATCTTTTCAGAAAGTAGTTTGCGACTCCGAGGCTTGAGCGGATGCTGACGATGGGAGAAGTCAAGGGCGAATAATGGAACATATTCGGGGACCGGTGCCATTCTTAAGTTCCGTGAATTGGCGATGAGCTGTCGATGATGAGATGTGATTGGTTCTTTGTGTTTTGAGGGGCGCGGAGACGGACATTAGTTTAGCGGCCGAAGGCCGACTTTTGGCACTAGGCGGCTGCTTGTTCCCGTCGTTTGCCGGACAAGGAGCATGGATTCGCCTGCGGTCAGTACTAATAACCTCGATTGACTGCCTGCTTGATAGACATGATGATTTTCAACACAAACTCCACAGTTTATCAGGTGGTTTACTGCCGAAAGACCCGGTGAAGCTATAATGATGTTGATACCAGTCCCTGCAACTGAGAAGCAGAGCAGGAGGTGGCTCGTCAACTTTACTGAGCCTCGACATCATCCGGACTTCCAAGCATATATTCCTTGTTTCGTTTCGGCACTTTGACAGCTGGGCAGAGCTTCCAGGTCTAAGCCGGCTTGCGTCGCCAGGATATCCACTTCAGAGTCGATGGTGAATCAAGTTGCAAGATCTTGGCCATTGAGGTACGGCTAGATCTCAGGTTGAGGATGTATCTGCAGGATTTCCTCGTACTGTCGCCCGTCTAGTAACGACCGTACGAAGCATGTTTCCTGTAGTCCTGCGTGTGGAACTTGTGAGTTTCTCGCTACTTCTACATCTGAAGACTAAAGAGATGATCAAGCAGAGTTACAGACCCGCTTGACCCTATGCCTACGAGAGTAGAATGGATCAATCTTAAGAACAGCAACCCCGGTAGTAACATCACAGTTCAATTACCAGTCCGATGTGGCGTGGTACGACTCTGTACGTCTTTATGCCAGATCTCCCTTTTGTGTCTTCGTTGGTAAATTGTACGCCAAGTACGGCACAAAATGATTGTATCTCATCGCGTTTCTGACCTGTGAGGTGGGGTCGGTAATATGTGCTGCGGCCCTTAGCTCGGTCACCTTCATCGCCGGCCAGGCAATGTCGGGGTTTGGTGCAACCGGGCTTATCGTCCAAAGCCGCTACTGTGAATTTACTAGAGGCAACACCTGAGGCTTTACGGACCTCACTGCCCCAAAATACTGGTCCAGAGCGTATCACCTCACCAGCCTCCACAACTTACGACTGCAGCCGGCGCAGCCGGTTGGATCGCTTAGTGCATCGCACGCATCCTCAACGGCGCCATTGTGGACGATGTCATCTGGAGGATAGCATGGCTCTTACTCCTGCACTTACACTACTGGAAGCTAACAGCTGTAACAGTAGCGTGTTTCTCGATTAAATTCCCTCGTGAAGGGCCCCCCTTCTCGTCATGTTCTTTCAGCTGAACCTCCCACGGCAGACAAAAGAGCAAACGCAAAGCTTTTATGAATTCATCCAAATCCTGAACTCGCTTTGGACATTTCCTCTCGTAAATTGAGTAGTCTGTCTTTTACTCGGATTGCAAAATAGTGGAAGCGTGTCTCTTTATAACAACTGGAGCATCGTCTTGTATTGGTGCATCTTTGCGATAAGTAAGGTATCCTTGTATGTGATTTTTCTTATCCCTTAAGAAGAAAACGCAATATGTCCGCTCGTGTACCCATTCATATATTTTTGGCTTGCTCATGCTGGCTGCTGCTTCTCCTGTTTTCACTGCCTTTCATGGAACTTTATTATGTACCTTCTGGTTGCAGTCCGTCAAAAACAACTCGGCATGCCAACGGGGTACTGACTTACACGCATCCCCGGCGTCTTCTTCGGTGGCAACGATCATTTCAGGCTTCTTGCCGTGTCCAAGTTGAAGACTCCTTTGGGTAAATCCTGTTTCAATCCTCAACTACAATCGGACGAGTTACACCGGATACCTCATTTCGCAACTCATTCCGTTGTCAGTCTTCGCATCTGTCGACTGAGGCGAGACTACTCGTATGGCGAAAACACCAGCACAGGCTTCTAGTAAGAACATAGCGATCCCTGGTTTGACTCACCAAATTTCTAGTAGCTGCTTCAGGATTGCTTCACTGATCCTCATTAGAATAGTGGTGGGTTTGGGTGGACAACAGGCACTCATGGCCGCGCAGATTTATTTTTGAAGGACGTGACGTAGCCTTGGCCACTTCGTTTCTGATATTTCTACACATTCTAGTTGGTACGGACTCTCTTTTAGTCGCTTAAAACACCTTTTTCTCGTGACTTATCTCCGAGTTGCACCGACATGTCCGTAACGCCGGTTCAGCGGCCGCGGTTGATGCGGGGCTTCCGAATTTGTGTGTTCAATGCGGAAAATTCACCCGGATACGGTTGATGGCATCATCGAAGCTTACAAAGAGGTCCTCCAGAATGTGTTTCTGATTTCCACCATCGTCGGGTGTTTGAAAATCTCCGGGTGTATCTTCATCGAGTAAAAGAGCGACCACGCCGGAAAGGGGGATGAGGAGCCACAGACAAAATCGGAGACACCGGGAAATTAGGCATCGGGTTCTGGAACAACAGAAGCAAATAAGGATGTCTTCACACTGTAACGCTATGCGAGCGGGACCGTGTACACGAAAACAGCCTCCGGGATCTCTGTTCTTCTACAAGGTAACAAAATTGTGTTTGACACGATCACAACATGCGCACGCTCCCGTTGACATCGAACCTCCATCATCGGTCTGAAAACCCTGTTGACGTCAAGCACCTATAGTCTCGCGGGTGATCCTAAGGGACGTCGTTCAAGAGCCTCACCTCCATTAAGATGACCACTCATTGGCCGCTGTGCCGATCACCCGTCAGACTTGCTCTCATCGTTCGGAGATCCCCCACGATCAGGATAAAGGGAAGCCAGCAAGTGGTCCAAACATCGTTCAGTCTTCGAAACGGCTCCGCAACCGTTTCATCCCGCTGGCTGAACAATCGTGAGAGCTTGCCCAACAGACTGGTAAGTCGACGAGATAGGTGCGAATTATTGTCCCGCACAGCTTCCTTCCCGGGAAATCCGTCGTCCCAACGCGATGTATAGCACACGATGATACAGCATAACGACTGGCTGGCTTCTTATTCCCTGCCCGAGGGAGCGAGAGTCTCCTCTCAGCCATCCATTTCGCCATTTTTAATGCTTCCCCCTCTCTTTTCCTTTGTCACAATTTCTAAGCACACTTCGGTATGCCATGCGGCCGAAGAAACGAAACATGTCATGTTTGGGGCACATGAGGATTTCTACTGGACAGCTCGGTCATCCTATCTTTCAAAGCGCCCAAGCTTCGCTGCTACCCCTGCTCTTGCGGCAACCCACAGAGTCTAAGTCTAGCTTTTAAGCCTTATCGGTCTCATGAGCGGGAAAAATTCGCCCAGTGCGGAAGGTTAAGAGAGAAAGGGCATGCTCTGGCGAACGAGGGTTGACACGATTCTTGTGCCGAATGAGTTACTGGTTTGCGATCCTTTAGGCTGGAAGGATTAGCTTAAATATCGCAGAACCCTCCTCAATCCTTGTTGGCGCTTTGCTTTAGAGTAGCGCCTCTGGGATATCCACATAGCGTCACATTTGCTCCAGCCGCCCCAAACTAGCGACCGTCCACAAGAATCAAACTTACCGAGCGATCAAGATGAAGTTCGGCACTCTTACCGTCTACTTTTCCGCTATATTCGGAGGCTCCTTTGCCGCCCTCATCAATGGTAAGTGTCTCGCTCTGTGGTAGAAGAGCTGTGACATTTTGCTCACTCTTATGCAGAGCGTCAGGCGCCTCCCGCACCACCAGGTCCAGCACCCCCGACTCCCAAGGTCATTCCTGTCCTCGTCGGCAGCCCGACCCGAGAGAAGTCCCTGCTGTTCTACCCCGAAATCGTGCGGGCAAACCCCGGCGACATCGTGCAGTTCCAGTTCTGGCCCAACAACCACAGCGTCACCCAGGCCGCCGGCACTCAGTCACCTTGCATGCCGCTCCAAGACCAGCAGCCAAATGCTGTTCACTCTGGCTTCATTCCCGGCGTCACTGACGGATCTCCCGTCGGCACCTTCAACGTACAGGTCGAAAACACCGAGCCGCTGCTCATGTACTGCGCGCAGGGCATGCATTGCCAGTTGGGCATGGTCATGATCATCAACCCGTAAGGGCAGCCTAGCATTTTTACTTGCGAGTTGCGCTAACTATCGAGCAGTAAGGCGGATGCAGATGTGCAAGCTTACAGACAGGCTGCCGGGCAATCGCAGGCGAATGTTCCGGCCAAGAATATTGCCGGTGGCTCTGCGGGCAGGATTCCCGCAAACTTGGCTGTCCCTCCCATCGTCTGAGCCAGAGAAGGCAGACTGCAGCAGATGGCGCGTGGATCCCATCAACGCATTTTTGGGCTCCTAATTTTAATTGCATATACTCGCCTGAGGCGGGCCCTTTTCCGGCCTCGACGAACAGACGCACAATATCAAAGAGGTGGCACTGCTGATGCGGGTTATCGGCTGAAGCGTTTGAGTTCGTCTGCGAGGCGTTTTGGTTGGCTACAAGCGCGAGGCATGAGCGTCGAGCCACAAGATTTGTTCATCCGTCTCTCCCTATGCCACGGCGCCCAAACACAATCTTAAATCCTTTCAAACTCGTTCATCCTATGATACTCAGCCCACCATCGTCTGTGTATCAATCTAACTTGATGGGGGAAGCTCTGTGGCCAACGTCACTGAACAACGCGGGGAACCAATGAGCCGCAGAAGTGAATCAAAAACAGCCGATCTTGATGCATTCCCATCTTTCGTTTCGCTTTTGCTCGGTGTGACGGCACTTCGACGACCTGGCTCCGCAAGAAAGAACACTGGTCGCTCAAGTCAAAAGTCAAAGTGTTGGTTTGGCATTCAGGTGGGTTTGAAGTGATCCCCAGGTTCCCATAGCAATTATCGTGCGTAATTGCCGGGCAGGAAAAAGTAGGTGAAAGGGCTTGAGTTGTAAATAGCCAAGCTGCGTGGGTTGCCAGTGGAAGTAGGA
>JAIMZG010000909.1:0-11081 GCA_020466075.1 Colletotrichum coccodes
TTTTTTTTTTTTTGTGCTTCTGCACGCAGCGCGGGAACAGCGAAACATCTGAGAGACCCTCACCCAAACCCAAGGTACCTTGGACTGGGATTGAAGAACTAGTATGAGGAAGAGATTGTGGGTTGCGACGGCTGGGGCTGGACTAGGCTGGCACGGTGGACTGACTTGACCTTGACTGACCGAGGGATTGTACGGATATGTGTTCTGATTTGATCATTGCTTGATCGGCTGGGTATGGATACGGGTATGGGGACGGGCAAG
This sequence comes from Colletotrichum coccodes, assembly GCA_020466075.1. NCBI lineage: Eukaryota > Fungi > Ascomycota > Sordariomycetes > Glomerellales > Glomerellaceae > Colletotrichum > Colletotrichum coccodes. The sequence goes on from JAIMZG010000909.1 coordinate 262, forward strand.
GGTAAGGGGTATGGGTATGGGTATGGGTAGGGGGGCGCTAATGGACAGACCAGGACATGACAGGACAAAACGTGAACAGGAACATGACACTCACTTCTCCGCGAGGGATCCATTGCCCTCAGTCTTGAGGCGCATAGACGACTTGCGCGATGCCGACGATGGGTTGCTGGGGGGTCTCACGGTGGCCGACGATCGGGTGCTGTCGGTGCTGGTGCTCGTGAGAGAGCTGAAGCGCGAGCCGGCCTCATTCCTCGTCATTGTCGCCAGGCCGTCGCAGGAGGGCGCAGAGCCATGTCATTCCGGGGACGAGCGCGAGAAAGGCTGGTGGCTATAAAGTGAACGAAAGCCTGGTGGGCGGGCAGCGACGGACGACAGAGTTTAACGAGGGTGGATTAGGTGGGCGGTGAATGATATTCGCGAATGTGGGAACCGCGGCAGCGACGCCCAGATCGATGGAGGATCAGCCCGACAGGGGCGGAAACAGATCGCAGACGTAATATCGAGGGAGAGGAATGGCGCGCGTGCGCGTGCGCGAGCAAAGGAGATATAATCCAGTTGCGACTAGGTCATGCTTGTGATGTGGCGGTTGAACGGAATGCGAAATAGTTGAGGGACGGCGGCGGGACCCGTGGTGTTGCGGTTGGCGTATTTTGGTCCGTCGTCGCAGACTGGATGTTTGTGGTGTGGTGAGAGGCGAGAGGAATGAAGCCGCACGACTACGGAAACGAGAATACAGAACGAATGCTGGTCGAGAAATGTAGGGCCGAAAGGTGCTCCGTCGTGCACGACAGACCGGGCGTGAGGCGAGGTATGGTCGAAGGCAAGGTTAGGCCAGGCCAGACGTGTGTGTGGTGGTGTGCGAGAGGCAAGGTCGAGAGATGTAGATGGACGGGTGCGATTGAAGGACGTCAGCGTAAGGCGAGGTCTAATTGATTGCGGCACGGCGCCCCCCAAAAGCAGATGGCAAAGGGGGGGAAGACAATACTGAATTGTGCTGTGCAGCCTTGGGGAGGAGGATATGTGCATGCTGCGCTCTGCGTCGGCTGGTTGTGCTCTACACACAGAAGCACCGTCAGCCAAGGTCGACTGCTAGACTGCTGGACTGCTAGCCTGCGTTAGTGGGCCATGCCCGCCACCTGATCGCATTGGCTCACGTTGCAGTCAATCCTTTCAGCGCACTCGTGTGTGGTTTACGGATGCATTGCGGTACGACGGACATTCAAGCTACCTTGAGGTTGCTCTTGCTGTTGCGGATGCGGATGCGGATGGTGGGGGTAAAGATGTACGCACGCATGCACACAAGGCCAGGCGTCCAATCCAATCATGAATGTCATGCAATGCGATTCCGCTCCCTACCTGCTCATGGGCGTCTTCGATACAAAGTCATAGACATGCACGGGGGGGGACAAGTAAGGCTCGGAAGCTAATGGTACTGGTACTTCCGCATCGCTGTCGAGGATAGAAAGCTCTCGACTTCGGTCGCAACGCCGACAACATCGACGCCAACTTGACGTTTCGTGGATGTATGTATTCACGTCTTTTTCCGGGGTTTGGGCCCGCCCCAGCAGTCCGCCGTGTGTCGCTCTGCCGGCGGCGTAGCGCAATGAGCTGCGGTTCAGAGTGGAGTAACCTGAGTGGTCAGGAAGTCAAGGTGGTCGAGCTGAGACCGAGCGAGAAGACGGAGGGTAAGGTACATGGCACCAAGTACCTCCGCCCCTGCGAGTCGAGTCACCTAGCAGCTGCCAGTGCTCCTCGCCCTCGTCCCGGAGCCTCAGTGGGCTGTGGAGGTACTGAGGGCGCTGCAAGTCGAGATGGTCACTCGTTTCGTATTGCCTAACACGAATGCCCATCGCATGCCTCGAGTAAGGTACCGAGGGCGCTTCAAGTGGCGGTCACTAGTTCTGACGTCGTGACCCCGCCAGAGCAAGCATACCTTTCATGGAGAATAAACCGCTGTTGGTGTGCTTCCGAGGTCTATTTCCTCCCGAGCGGAACATGTACGGGGTACCAGGAGCTTGACTACCCTCGTTTCGACATTCGACGTGTCCCCCTCACCTTACCTCACCAAACAATGTTGGCGACAATGGCGCAGTTTAGCGTCTTGCTATATCCCCCCCCCCCCCCCGCCGATCGAGGCAGGAGCATGGACACGGACCATCTGAACAAGACGCCGGGCGGGTGGACAAGGGAAGCACCTCCAGCGTCATCTAAGTGGGAGTGGGGAAGGCAACAGTTCGCTCTCTCATTCTTTTCTCAAATTCGAATCGATGCACCCGGGCATGCACAAAAACCGCTGGTCTTCCGGGACTTGCCGTCTCCCGCCAGCCACCTGCGACACACCAAGTATCGTTGTCCATCGTCCGTTCGCAGTAGCAACACACTCCGACCCGAGAGCATCCCTAGGCCGCTCGCAAAGAGCAGGCTCTCACTTTGTCATTCCCGACACCAAACCAGAAGGTCAGTGCCAACGTCAATGTCAGTGGGACGGAGTGGCAGGGGGGGAGGGGGGTCCATTAGTCAGTGTCCGATCCTCAGTCGGGCTGATCCCTCCCCCAAGTTTAGTCTCATATCGTCTTGGCACAGCGCGTCGGCAGCGCCAGGCCCAGCTACGTTGCTTTGCGCGGTTGCTCCTACCACAAAGTACTTACAATTGATGCTCTCGTCATCTTGCTGGTATTGCTAACGATCACAACAGCGTCCTCGACTTGGCGTCCTACCCGCGCCCATACTGTTTTCTTTGGACTCCGTCTTGGCTCTTGGATGGACACGTTATCACGATGCATTCCTATCTGCCGTGCCCGACTTGCGATATCACCGCCCCGATTCGAGCCTCATTGCGAAACCCTTGTTCTTATCGGCTTCCGATTGGCTTAGGTGTCAAGCCAGAGGCTAGCTTTTGCTGTCAGCATCGAGTCTAGTTACCCGCTCCCGCCATTCTTCGATGCCGACATCAAGCGCCTCGCGGTTGACCAGACACTTTTGGTGACCGGGGACTTTGGCTTGTCCACCCATCCACACCCACACCACCCCCCGGCTTTGGAATTTTTAGCAAGCTCGAGAGCTCACATGAACGTTCACGCACACACTCACATACACATGTCAGCCGTGCAGCAGCCCATGGGGCGGCGACGCGTAGGGCAGGCATCGCATCGTAGCTCAGGACAGCTCAGACGCTCGTCTCATCGCCTCCGCATCCATCGCCAGCGTTTGAGCAAGAGTATGTGTGTGTGTGTGTGTGTTCCCCATGGCCGTTTGGGTTCCCTTGCCTCGCCTTGTCTTTCTTCCCTCCTCTCTCTCAAACCCCTGCCCTCCTTCGGGGCCCAAAGTAGCCACTGCCTCCCTGCTCAGCCACATGCCTTCTACCGCTCTACTTGTTCTACGCAGCAACTTTGCCCATCTATCGAGGCCGCACTCCCAACCGTCGTTCACGACACAAATCAGCGACGCGGGCAAAGTTCAAACTCTGATCCCCCGCTACCACCATCAAGCGTCAACATGGCCTGATACCCGCATCTTATTTGGCAGTTCGATCTCTACACCAGGCTATGGCGACAGCTATCTCAAACCATCAATCCTCAGTCACCCTACCCAACACCCAATGGTCGCTTGGCTCCTCGCCTCTTCCCTGCTCGTCCCCTTCGAAAAGAACCTCCCATGCCTCCCCATCCCATCTCGCTTTACCACCCACCCCGGCCGACCACTCTGTGACGCCACATGTCTTGCCAGTGGGCAAGAGGGACTAGGACTGTCTCCAGACTCGCGACCAGGCGGCGATCAATGCGCCGGCTGTGGAGGTCCTCGTCTACCGTGTGCCCGCAACCACCTCTGCCCAGCCATCCATGCATGTCTTGCCGTTCCTGCGTTGCCATGCACACCAACGAATCCGCGTACAATGGGAGAGGCCACCTGCGCGACCTTGTGTGGTTGTCGTCGCTTCTGGCATGGCCGTGACCCCGGGACTCGCCGCCAATGAAGCCGCTCCCCTCCTCTCGTGATTCTAGGCGTCCCGACGTTGCAAAGCATGCGGCCCAGAACGTATACGCGGTCGTCAGTGGATACATCATTGAGGCTGTATACTACTCTACTGCGACGACGAGTATCACGGGCGACAAAGACTGCTATTCGCGTTGTCGAACTTTCGATGCGGTTCACCATGTTACGGACAGCCATGGATGTGTCAGCTGGGATGTTGTCCGTGGTTCAAGTTCAAGGGTCGACTCGACATCGAAGGGTAAAATTCGCCAAAGTACGTATCGTAGGCTCGACCCCCGTCTCCGGAATGCGCCTAAATCACTACCCTCCCTGCTCGACGATTCGCGATCCGCAACGACGACCAGAAGATCGACAACCTTCTCGAGTCTAGACCTGAACTTATCAGCTAGCACAACACGATTTCAAGTGTTTTACAACCCCGCGGCAAACAGCTCCCCCATCACGCCATAAGAAGTTTCATCGACATGTTGAAGCATCGGCCAGTAAATGCATTGCTATACCCCTCGTGGGACCTGACGATCTACGCTGAACACCGAGTCAAGGAGGAAGGCACATGGGGTGGCGGCGGTCCGCTGCGTCTGAGGCATCCCGTCACCGTCCGGACAATGTCGCCTTCGGAGTCTTCATCCGGCCGTCCCAGCGCAACATCCCGTGAGCCTGGGTCACTAAGCACAAGCAGTGGCGGATGCGGCACGTTGTTTGGCCGTGTCAAAGCAGGCTGCCACGTCTAATTTGACTCGGGCATGTTGTTCGCAGCTTCCAGAACGCGGTTCCTCTGAAGACTGTTTACCACGAGCCTCCATGAAACGACCGCCAGCGAGTAATAAAGCGAGCCTTGCACTACACCATACGGCCTTGGACATGGCCGTGCATGGGTCGTGCTAGTAAGCGACGTTTCCTTTTTGTACCGACCTTCTCGTTCTATCCCAGATATGGTATGCCAGAAACCACGCCACCCGAAAAGAAGATGCACAGAAATACAATTCTCGGAACACGCCACTCTCTAATCTTGTCTCGCCGGGTCAAGCTTGATCTCGCCCACAACGGCATCGACCTCGGCCATGACCTCCGGCGTCAGCTTCTCTAGAACCTTCAATGCGCCTACGTTCTCGACGATTTGCTCCGGCCTCGAGGCGCCCGTGATCACAGAGCTAACGTTAGGGTTCTTGAGGCACCACGCGAGGGCCAGCTGGGACTGCGTCGCGCCAAGCTTCTCCGCGATACCCTGGATGTACACCGTCAGTATGTCGTCCCAACCCATGGGCTCGCTGGCTCGGACTCACCTTGAGCTTGACAACGTTCTGAATCAGGGCCTTCCACTCGTCGTTGCCGTACCACTCCTTGTTGGCCCAGTTGACAAACTTGTCTCCCTTGCCTTCGGCGAAGCGGCTGCCGGCTGGCGGTGCGTCCGGGTTGTCGTTGTACTTGCCGCTCAGCAAGCCCATCTTGATGGGGCTGAAGGTGGTCAGGCCGAGCCCGAAGCGCTGGTATAGCCTCTGGAACTCATATTCAACCTTGCGGCGCTCCAGGATGTTGTACTGAGGCTGCTCGACGACAGGCGCAATCATCTTCAGGTCCTTGGCGATGCCACACGCCTCGGCAATCTCGTCGGCGCTCCACTCGGACGTGCCCCAGTACATGGCCCAGCCTTATCGATGACATGGTTGAAGGCGCGCACCGTCTCCTCCATGGGCGTCAAGCGGTCGGGTCGGTGGGCGTAGACGATGTCGACATACTCGAGATCGAGGCGTTTGAGGGATGCGCGGAGGCCCTCGATGATGTGCTTGCGCGAGAGGCCGTGGTTGTTGATGAGGACCTCGCCGTTGGCGCCGCCCCAGTTGAGCTGCATGGGCTTAGAGGCCGTCTGCCGTCGGGGTGGGGGCGGCCTGACTTACCTTGGTGGTGACGACGATGTCGTTGCGGTTCCAGTCGAACTTCTTGATGGCCTGGCCCATGATGACCTCCGAGTTCCCCCCCGCATAGCTGTGCACGGCTGTTAGCGCCGCTCGTTCGGCCGTCAGTGAAGCTGGGACGAGGGTTTACCTCTCGGCCGTATCAAAGAAGTTGACGCCAAGGTCGTAGGCCTGCTTCATACACGCAAACGTCTTCTCTGCAGACCGTTAGTGACGGGGTTCTGACATCCCCCGGCTGTCTCTCAGCTTCTCGTACCGTTCTCAACATGGCCGCCGAATCTTTGTACACCAGTCAGCACAGATGCCGGCGGCAATCACACCGAGTTGCGGTTCACCTACGTCAACCAGCCGCCCAAACCCAGGACCGATACGTGCAGGCCCGAGTTTCCCAGGCGGCGGTACTGCATGCCCGTCTTTCTCGGCTCTTCCCACGCCATTGTGTCTGTACTTCCGTCGTTCTATAGCTACGGGTTGCTGGTGCAGTATGGGTATCCGGAATTCCCGTCGTCGCCGTCGTCGTTGTCGTCGTCGTCGTCGTCGTCGTCGAAATGGTGTCTCTCGTGTTCTCTCGTCAGGGAGTATGGGAGAGGACGGAAGTTTTGTTCACTTGTGACTCGCCTCGACTCTCGTCTCTTTTTTCTCGTGGCACATGAAAGCTCCAAAATGATGCCCCGCACCGATGAATGGCGGGGAAATTCTCGGGCAGCTGGTGTCTCCCCTCCACCCCTCCTCCACCCCTCCACCACGTCACTCGGCGAGACGGTTTTGGCATTGGCCAATGGTCGCCGGGCTCGTTGAAGCAGCAGCAGCACTGCTTGAAGAGCGGCGCGGTGCAATTCGGAGTGGTGCAGATGGGAGAGCGGGCCCGTGGAGACCCTTCATGCGTGACAATTCCCAGCGGTCCCCATCTGCGTGCGGCCCACGACAGGAGCTTCGAGATCCCCTGTAGCCCTGTAGCCGGTGACATGCAGTTTGGTCCCCGGATCTCTCGTTGGACTGTCACCCGAGCGAACCGGACGCGAACGAGGAGAGATATACAGCAGTCTCGGTGAGATGCGATTCATAAAATAAGCCGGACGTAAGGTTTGACCACCCTTTCTCCTCATTCCCTCCATGTTCCTTGCCCTCGTACCTAGTGTCCTTCTACTATTACTCCAGTATTCAGAGGAACCGGGTGAGGCAGCAAAGGAACCTGTAGGGCCAACAGGGGCGAAGGGGATAAGAGCAACGGAGTTAACGGAGAAGATAGTGGAGGTGCATAACCCCCGGACTGCCCCGGCTTTTGTGTCTTTCGCGTGCCTAGAGAGTCATCTCTGTCGCGGAACCAACCTCCGACGGATGGCGCAATGGTCGATGCTGATCGAGGAGACCGAGGTGATTGTATATTACCATTACGGAAGAACACGGCCGCATACAGCCTGTTCGTCGTGCTCGGGGCGCGCCAACGCCAACAAGCCTCGTCTACACGCAGAACGGCTACGTAGGCGGTAAGCAGGGGGAGTACATGTGCCATGTTCTTCATCAAGTCGGGTGCCTCGTCTCGGCGACATCGACACGATGCCACGCCGTGGCCAAGTTCCCCCTCACGTTATAGATGCTCTCATGGCTCTCCGGCTGGGTGTTATATGCCTCGTCTGTCGCCTTCACCACCAACCGCACAGCCTCCTTGTCGTCCGGGACCAAACCCTCGTACCGCCACCGCTTCAAGCACCAAGCCTTCTTCCCGACACCCGCATCCCCCACCAACTCCGCGGTCCTCCACGTCCGGCCGCCGTCCGTACTCACATCCACCCTCACAACTGCTCTCCCACCCCCAGAGTAGGCGTACCCTTCGGCCTTGACCCGTCGCCCCCGGGCCGTCGCACGACCCATGCACTCCGCGCTCGCGGAGGTAACCGCCGACGTGACCGGCATCTCCTGTATCGCTGGCGCGGAATCCCAGTCCGGCTCCGGCCCCTCGCCGGGGCAGAAGGCTTTGTAGTCCCGGCGCTGCCACTGCGACGGCGACTCCTCGTCCGACAGGGAGATGCGCCTCAGCCACTTGACGCTCCGCGCCGCCACGTTGCCCGGGACCACAGCGCGTAGGGGATACCCGTGGTCCCGCGGCAGGGGCCCGCCGTTCATACGGAACGCGAGGAGGACGTCGCCGAGCGGGTCGAGCGCCTTGGCAACGGGGATGCTCGCGGCGTAGGCCTCCAGCCCGACGAAGTGGACGTGCTTCACCGACGGCGGGATGTTTGCGATGCTCACCTCGGGGTTTGTGGCGTCGGCGATCACGTCGCGGAGGAGGACGCCCTCCCACTCCGCCGTTGAGATGCGCCCGCGGCCCACTGCAGCCCGTTCGTCCTGCCGGCGTGCGTCGTCATGTCGTGTCTCCTGTTCCCCGCGCACTGCAGCGTCGCCGTGACTTTATGTATGGCGAACCGCGTTCGTAGCTCCCGGAGCGTGTAGACTCTCTCTTCGCCGTCTGGCGTCTCGATCGTCACGGCGTGCGCGTCCGCCTCGTCCACGACGGGGACCCACATGTGATTCCGCACGTAGAACAGCTCCGTAGGCGTGACGAAGTCCCGAAGCCCCTCGGCCGGCGTCTCGGCGTTGCGCGGCCGCTCGGTGAGGGTCCGTAACCGGGAGTCGCGGGGCGGGTCGTCGGCGAAGGGGTCGTCGGCCACGCTCTCGGCGGAGGCGAGCAGGGGGACGTCGGCGCCGTCGACCTCGCCGACCTTGTACCCTTCGAGGATCGCGAGCACGTTGTCGAGCTGCTGACGATGGATGCTGAAAATGTCCCAGTACGGCTCGACAGCGCCGCCGGCCGCGCGGAGGATCACGTCGCCTCCCGGGTGCGCCGCGACCCAGTCCGTGATGTCGTACACGGATGTTTCGTATGTGATCCACGGGCGGTCAGAGGCTGCGCCGTGGAGTTTTATCTCGGAGAGGCGGTATTGGGGCCATTGTGAAGATGATTCGGTTGGGGATGTGGCTGTCAACGACGGGGATTCTGCGGTGTTTTTGGGTTGGGGACTTGACTTCGAGTTCGGGGTTAGACCCAAGAGGAGCGCGGTCGTCAGGGCGCCCGCGCCGGCGGTCAGGAGGATGGGCTGAGTGCGTCTTTTGGAGTTTGGTTCGAAGCGTCCCCATTGCGAGAGACGAGGCTGCCGCCGGGCCTGGAGGGTGCTTGGTCGTGCTCGTTTGGGTGTAAGTGAGAGGAGGCCGGAGCGTAGCCAGGAGGCGAAGGCCCTCTTCGACATGACGGGCTCGGGCTACGGGCCGAGTTAGCGCATCGGTGAGTTGGCGAGTATCGTAGTTTAGAGGCTCTCAGGGTCGTCAACTGCGAAGAGGAGAGTCGTTGACGGCGGAGGCCAGCTGTTGAGAGAGACTACGGCTCGATTTGAATTCAGCTCACATCGGGCGTCTGCCCGGCCCTAGCGAGGGACGGGATACTCTTATCGGCGGTTTTCCATCCCGGGGGGGGGGGGGGGTGTCAGAGCCAGACTTCGGTTTGTGAGTTCATTAATCGATTCAGGAGTGGAGGCGATCGCTGAAGCTAGCGAAGGGCTTCATTTCGTCCCGTGAGGAAAGTGAGGCCCAGAACTCAGGTATCGATGAGTTTATCGAGGGAGGAACACTTTGAGCTCGAGCGTCCCCTGGCTTTTCCTGTGAGTATCCGTACCCGGTTTCCAAATCGCCGGGCCTAGCTCAGTCTCTAGGTCTCTTCCCTCTCTCTCTCTCCCCCCCCCTGTGTGTATGTGTGTGTGTCTCGCGGGGCCTTCGAGTCGGAGTGGGCTCCGCACCACAAAAACCCGGGGAATCTCTCGGAGCTCGGATCGGGGTTGCGTGCGGGCAACAGACGGCGGGGGGAACGCTGGCGCCACCGTTGACACAAACTTTTGTCTCGTGCACGCCAGGTGAGATCTTCTCAATCTGCAACACGACACAACGTAATGGCCTTCATGCGCACGCGCGTTGTGCGTTGTGCTCTCCCGTCCGCACCAACACGAGAGTCTCTGCCAAGGCAATTCAGAAATAGCAATGTGTACGAGTCGCCTTTAGGCTGATCAGTCCCCCCCAGAAGCCGACCTGGACGATGGTGTGTACCTCGCATTGCCGGTCTGCACCTCCCCCCACCATGCTCTCACGCGGAACCTCCGCAGCAACGTCGAAACAGGCATTCCCAAGCTCTCCCGGAGAGAAATCTACCCCGCATGACGAGCGTCCAGCGGATGGAGGGGCAGCATCCGACCATCGGGGTCCAGGTCGGAGGCGTCACTCATTCGCCAGTTGATCCTGCTTCGCTCGCTATAATCCCATATCCCCGAATTCCCACCTGGGTCAAACCATTCCCCACGAAGGAAGCGGGAAAAGCTGGCAGGGCGAGTAATTGGAGCCGCAGCTCCCTAGCTTGGGACCGTCTCTCTCCCGTGCCTTGCTGCGAGCGCCGATCTCTCTCCCAACCGTCTCGTGTCTTCCTCCATGTGTATGCGAGCGGAAGCCCTTGCGTGACTGACTTTGCCCAAATTTCCCCAATTGGTCACTTCGTCCTTTCTTTATTCGCAGAAACTCTCGCCGGCACAAGACTGAGCTTCCCAGACTCCCCAGCCATAGATCGGTTCTTTAACTGCCTCGAGTTCTCGAACACCTCGGGCGCGTAGAGGTCCTTGAAACCCAATCCCAAGACCAGCTCTCCTCCGGTCAACCGCTCTCTCATTATTCAAGAACGTCTAGGGGGACCTCACCTTGCGCGATCTATTCCTTCACGCCCGAACTGTCTCGACGACCGCCTCAAGAGCACCCACGAAGTTTATAGTACTCGAGGCCCCACGAACCTAAGACGAAGAAGATACCGACAATGGCACCCCATCTAGTCGACGCCGCCGTCACCGGCGCCGGAGGACAGCCGCCCAAGAAGCAGCTGCGCAA
>JAIMZG010000911.1:0-29254 GCA_020466075.1 Colletotrichum coccodes
GGTGTTCAGGAAAATGGTCCACACGTCAAGGGATACTACGAAGGCGACGACCTACGTGTTGTTTTGCCAGTAGAATCACGCAGCCTCGACTGCTCAATGCAAGGAATTCTCTAAATTCGTAGCCGTTCGATCTGGAAACATCGCCGAGGTTCAATCTAAGAATGGCATTGACGAGCTCGTATAGGACAGCCGTGGCCGCATGGGGCGACAGTGGACTCGTGGGGACAAGACGAGCAGGAATATTTGATTTGACTTGCCATAAGTGCTCTGGTACCCTCGATATCAGTGTTGGTAAATCCCGCATTATAAGTAGCTTCAGTGACATGGGCTGCTATTCTATGACGGCTCCCTCTTCAGCAAATCGCCTGGTACAGCTTTAGAGTCGTCAAAGCCGGCTTGTTCTCGACCGCCGCCTTCAGTGCTTGGATCAGACTGACGCTGGAAGACCCCTACTTACAGTTGTTGTCCTGTGGCATTAGAGAGGCGGCGATAAAGATTTCCTAGTACCCAGTGGGATGAACAACCCCTCCATCTGGAGGTCGGCGTCAAGACATGTACGTTTGGAGATTTTTTGAACTCATGTTTGGTTATTGAAAATTCGGAGTCCAGGACTTGGTAGGGAGAATGGAACTGAAACCAAGAATCTTTGCGTTGGCGAGACGGAGCTGAGGTTATATTGGGATTTTCCTTGGAGGTCTTTAAACATCAAAGTCGTTTACCTGTGTGCTTCCCCATATTGACCGGACCTAGTGTATGCATAGATGGTTCGTTCGCCCATGGTAGGACGGAACTTTGTTGATCAATCGGCATGCCACCATTTTCGAGCAGGGAGAGGGTCCGCTCAAGTAGAGTTGTTCACTGAATATTGGAAGAAAATAGATAGAGGATATCATAGTCCAAGAGTAAGGATAGTTGACATATGAGAGCAACAATTGCGTAAAGAAAATGCCTGGCCACACTGGACTCAGCCTCAACGCACTCATCTCGTATAGTACGCCCCTCAATAGCCAGTCCTTTCATCACTTTGGCATTCTTGTTTATTGACCAGCTACGCTAAACCCTCGCAGGTTGTCCTGAAAGCCAGGACTGGTTGCAACTCAACGATGAGGTGAGATGAATGAGGTAGGTCTGTGCAAAGGAAAATTGTTGCTGGAAAACTGGGGGTGAGGGTATTCAACACGAGGGATCGCCTGGCACGACGGTCGTCTGAAAGGAAGAATAATACACGCAACAATGCAGGAGGCACTGAGAGCAAGTATTAGCCCGGGGCGGAGCACTCATTGTCTTCATTCAAGGCTGACGTCAATGTCCCTGCCGCCAGTGCTGGCTTTCAGAAATCAAGTCCCAATCCAGACTCGGGTGTTAGGACACGATGGCGTTGCCCGTGTCTAAGTAATATGTCGGAGACAGTGAAGCCGGGCCCTATGTGCCTGAGGTGTTTGCAACGACCTATTCTGTAAGTAAGGATGGATATGGTACATATTGATTCCTTTGTGCCATTTTAGAGATTCAGGATCCAATGTTTCCCAAAGAAACAACTGATACCTGGTATATACTCCACCTATCTCGATTCGCCGCGTGAGCCGGGGGTTATAAGACCAGTACCAATGTGGGCATTGCAGGTCGTGGAAGTCGGGTTGTGGAGAGAGAAAGAAAACATTATATCCAAAGACAACGATGCTTGAGCTAAAACCGGTGCATTTCATGATATTTCGCGCACCCTTTAAATATGTTGCTCCTCATCTCGAGGGAGTCGGGTATGTAGCAAGATGTTTAACAGTCCTCCAAATCACATCAAATCCTCTTCATCCTCGTCATCCACTTCCTCCTCACTCTGCTTGAACACGGCCTTCTCCGCCAGCGCTAGCGTCTGCCTTACGGGCAAGCCAACCACGTTATCGAAGCTGCCCTCAATCTTCTCAACGAGCAACATTCCGCCGATACCCTGCACCGCGTATCCGCCTGCCTTATCCGCGCCCTCCCTCGTCTTGACATACGCATCGATCACATCGTCCGGCAGCCCGTTGGCCTCCTCCGCAAAGTACACCTTGGTCTCCTCGGTATGCTTCTCAATTTGATAGCCCGGCGACCGCGCGTCCTCCCTCGGCGCAATCACGCATACGGACGTCAGTACGCGGTGCACGCGGGTGTCCCTCAGGTGGCGCAGCATTTTGATATGCTCGGCCTCGCTGCGCGGCTTTTCAAGCACGCGACCATCGCGCGTGACGATGACGGTGTCGGCGGCGATGACAACGTCCGGATCCGGGATCGAGGCGAGGTGAGTCTGCAGGGCCGTCTCGTACACATCGAGGCACTTTCTCCGCGCCGTCTCGGAGACGTACTCGTAGGGTCCGTAAGCCGACTTGTCGAGGTCCTCGGGTTTCGTCGACGGTGTGATTTCGAGGTTCGTGAGGCCGACCTGCGCGAGGAGGGCGCGCCGCCGCGGCGAGGCGGAGGCGAGGATAACGCGCTTAGACTTGAGATGTGAGATGATGGGGAGGTTGAGGGGTAGCGGTGCCCGCGGGCCGGGACCACCGGCAGCAGCGGATGGTGCCCGTGGCCGATTCAGGTGCTCGGTGGCCTTGATATATTCCGGTGGGGGATCGGAGGAAGTTTTGCTGTCGACCATCTCGGCGAGTGTGTGAAGTGACGAAAAGATCCGTGTGAATTGGAGAAGGTTTGGCGAGGATTCGAGATGCGCCGGAAGCTTGTTCTCGCCTATGGAGTATCGCGCGTATGGGGATGTGATCGAAGACACTCATCAGAAAGAAAGGAGGTTTGGCGGGTTGTGGGCCGGCACCCATCGAATTTCTGGATGAGCAATCACAATACCAATGAGGTCACAAAGCTTGGGTCGTGCCAACCCCGCCAGATCCACAATGCTTATCTTATCTAAACCCCCTAATGAGCGTTAGCATTTCAGATGTCAGCCAGCCCTGTGGTGCTGCGAACGGAAACAAACGTGCTGCAGGAACCTTACCGGACAGGGGTGACCTTTGGGAATCCCGTAATGCGGAGGAAGGAGGATCTGATCTCAGATACATCCCGCTTTGGCACGAAACGGCATGTGATCGTGCGAAACACACACACCACATCTTCCTCCTGTCAACGTCGAGCCAAACCACTACATCGTCGCTAGAGCCGACTCCACTTGCAGTACTCTCGTACCCAAACGGAAGCTCATTGCGTCTGCATCATGTCTTCTCCAAATAAGTCAAATTCCCCATCAGCTCCTGCAGATGCCGAGCAGCCAGATGAGAAGCCACGCCTCACCGAGGCGGAGAAGAAGCAGAATCACATTGCGTCTGGTAAAGTTCAACCCCACGCAAATGACAAGATCCCGACTGCGCATCGCAGCCTCTGCGCGCGCGCATCTAGATTCCCCCATCGCCTTGGGCGCGCAGTCTTTACCCCAGACTAACTCGTGCCCGTAGAACAGAAGCGACGTCAGGCCATCCGCGAGGGCTTCGACCGTCTGACGGAGTTGGTCCCCGGTCTGGAGGGCCAGGGCCGCTCCGAGGGCCTTGTGCTAAAGAAGACTGTAGAATTCATGAAGGAGCAGCTCAGACAGCGCCAGGAGCTGGTGGATCGCATCGAGAGCACCGGCGGCGAGGTCGACGAGAAGTACAAACGGTGAGTGCGCCAGACCAGAGGGGCTCAGCGAGTCTTTCGATAAAACCATTGTGCGTTTGCTAATGTTCGTCTTCTAGACCACTGTTCCACCAGCAGGCGAACAGCACCTCCAACAGGACTAGGTAACATGGTGGGGCGTCGATGAGGTTTATCGCTTTTGATTTTCAACGGTACGAATACACGGAGTTAGGGACCACCGGTGCAGAGATACCTTGGGCATGGGCTGGAAAGCGGCACTGCATTGTCAAATGGGCTTCAGAGAAGGATTAATCACGCTGTGGGCTGGTCTGCTCGTATCATGTCTTTAATACACACAACGCTCGGCATGCGCTGTTGTAGGAGTAGTGTACAATTCTACATCTGTTATACACGGCGCGCACCGTCTACTGGTACGTCGCCACCATTTCCTGCATCTTCTCGCGCAGGTCCACAGGCGACATGTCGTCGCGGCTCTTCTTGCCGCCGGCCTCCTTGGTGGACGACCGCTCGCTCACATCGACGGTCACGGTCCCGTTTTGGACGTTTTGCTTCCCCACCACGCGATGACGCCGAACCCCTTCTCCCTCGCCTCGGCCAGCTTCTTCGCCAGCGGCCTTGGGCTCGCGTCGATTTCAACCGCGAAGCCCGTCGGCCGGGGTTGTCGCGGGTTGTCCAAGTCCCTCACGCGGTCGTGGCCCGTCAGAGTATCCTTGATCTCAGAGGCCCACTGGACTACGGGCTCCGTATCGTTCAGGGTCAGAATGGCGCACTGACGAGGGTTGAGCCAGAAGGGCCATTTCCCTTTGTACTCCTCGATCAGAAGCGCCATCAGACGCTCGACCGAGCCCAAGATGGCTCGGTGAACCATGACAGGTGCCACGGGGCCGTAGGTCTCGAGCTCGGCGGCGTCGGCCTTCTCCAACGGCAAACCCTGAGCCTCCAACTTGGGCGCCGGCGCTTGGTACTCGAGATTGAATCTCTGCGGAAGCTGGAAGTCGAGCTGGATTGTGCCGGCCTGGTGCGACTTCCCGTGAGAGTCGTGGAGCATGACGTCAATCTTGGGACCGTAGAAAGCACCGTCCCCTTCCTTGATGGTGTATTTCAGCCCAGCCTGCTCCAGCGCATCGCGCAACTGCGACTCCGCCCGCTCCCATTCGGCATCGGTGCCAATGTAGTGGTCCGCCGGCCTCGTCGACAGCGCGAAGTCGAAGTAATCCAGCCCCAGCGCGCCGTACACCGTCTTCATGAAATCCAGCGTCTTGAACACCTCCTCGCGGATCTGTATCGGCCGGCAGAAGATGTGGCCGTCGTCTTGGTGGAAGCGGCGCACGCGCGTCAGGCCGCTGAGCGCGCCCGAGATCTCGTTGCGGTGCAGCGGGCTAAAGTCGGCGTAGCGGATGGGCAGGTCGCGGTAGCTCCGGTTTTGGAGGCGAAGATGAGACAGTGCCCGGGGCAGTTCATGGGCTTGAGGCCGTAGTCGTCGTCCTCGCCCTCGGCCAGCCGCTGGGCCGCCTCGCCGCTGCCTCGTGCGGCGGCTCGCTGCTGTCGGTGCCGCAGCAGCTCGTCACCTTTTCTTCGGGAGCCCGAGCGCGGCTGGTGACGGTGTACATGTCGTCGGCGTAGTTTTGCAGGTGGCCCGACACCTCCCACAGGGACTTCTTGTAGATGTTGGGCGTGATGACCTCGTCGAAGCCGTAGTGGACGTACTGCCGGCGCAGAAAATCCACCAGGCGGTTGAAGACGCGAGTGCCGTTCGGGAGGAATATCGGCGAGCCGGGGCTGTAGACGGAGGTAGTGAAGAGCTCCTGTTGGATGCCCAGCTTGCGGTGGTCGGGAAGGTCATCTTCGGCGGCGGGCACGGTGGCGGCGGCAGCGGCAGGTTTCTTGTCGGAATACCATCGTCTCGGGTGGTACTGTGACCTCGACAATGGGCTTCGGAGGCTCGGTATCAAGCGGAAGGCTGGTCGGACAGCCCGTGCGGGAAGCATGGCGCAAATTGTTGGTAATTGGGCCTCATGTCAATCAACTTGGAGGTCTCGCGAGGGAACTCGAATTTGTGATACAAGGATCTTGAGAGCTCTTCAACTGAAAGAGTTTAGCGCCTGCTCGACTTCAGGGTCCGCACGAGCCACCTGCGTCTTCCGTCAACTCAACTCGGCGGCTCTCGCCAGTGCAACTGATGCGCCGAAGCTAATGCTCTGCAGCGGTAACTCGGGAGCAATCTACAGGTTCGAGTCGAGCATGGCCAGTTTCAGAGAGCTACTTTGATATCGCTGGTCGACTACTAGGGGGAGTTAGGGGACTTAGCATCTCCAGCACCGACGCGGGACCAACTCTCAGACCGGGGAGTTAGGAGTTGAGGCGTGCGGTGTTTGAAATGTAGTGACCGTGTTTGAGTGTTATTCACAGGTCGAGTTGCCCACAATACCCTCATTGAGGCGTGACTAAAACAGTTCTGAACAAGCCGTTCCGTGAGAGTTAGATACCCTGCAACTTGACTGGTCAGCCCAAGTGGTGTGACTGATGAGCTGAGCCATGACCTCGCAGTCTTCCGCCAAGTCAACTTCCTCTCGCGTGCTTAAACCCGACAACTGCCGACGCGGTTTCTATCAGATATCCACCGTGTAACGTGAAGTGCCAGAAACTGTGAAGAACAGATACTGGCCTATCGATCTGTGTTACCAGCCTCGGGCGGACCTGTGGCCTGCCATCAAATTAGATGCAGAGATCGGCGGCGGCTGTTACAAACGGTCTTGGACAACACCTCATAGCACCAGACCGTTGTGGGAGGCTGGGATACACGAGACTGCAGGACACCGTTTGCAAAGCATCGCCGAGTCTGATGTAATGTTGCTCGGCAACATCTCAGGATGTTGTCGATGGCATCTCGTTCCATGACAAGAAGCACTGCACCGCTTCACGTTCGTGCATGCACCGAAATTAGGGGCGGAACCGCCAAGTTCATTCCAAACAGGCATCTAACGCTGAAGCGAATAATCTCAGTTGCGGTAGGTAATCGTCTTCGTCCTCACCCACTCCTCCAAGCCCGTCGAGTTGAACCTGCCAAAGCCGCTGGACTTGACACCGCCGTGTGGCAGTCCGCTCTCGTCGTGAACAGTCATATTGTTGATGTGGACGGCTCCTGTTTCAATCCCCTTGGCGAACCGTAGACCGGTGCGTAGATCCTCCGTAAAGACTGCAGACGTCAGACCGTACTCTGTGTCGTTGGCAATTTCAAGGGCCTCCTCTTCAGTCTCGACCTCGAAGAGCGACACGGACGGGCCGAAAGACTCGGTCTTATAAATGTCCATTTCGTTACTGATGTTCTTGATTACGATCGGCCGCAATCTGGTCTTGGAAGTCTCCTCAGCATCGACGTTGCCCGCGACGACGGCGGCTCCCTTGCTGAGTGCATCCTTGATGAGTTTCTTGTTCTTCTCGACAGCGACCGCGTTGATAAGGACGGGCGCGTCTGATTTTGTCGGGAAAATCTTCTCAATCGAGGCAGAGAGCTTGGCCTGGAACCGCTCGCTGACCTTCTTGTGGACAATGATCCGCTCTGTGCTCATGCAGATTTGCCCTCCGTGGAGGAAAGAGCCGACTGCGCACTGATCCGCAGCCAGGTCAAGGTCGGCGTCCTCCCATACGATGGCAGGGGCCTTGCCTCCCAGTTCAAGCAGCACAGGCTTCAGATGCTCTCCTGCCTGCTTGGCAATGATACGTCCGACAACAGTGCTGCCGGTAAAGTTGATCTTCTTGATTTCAGGGTGAGCAATCAGGGATGTTGTAATAGCGGCGGCGTTGGCAGGCTCGTGAACGATCACGTTCAGGACACCCTTGGGCAGACCAGCCTCATGGAAGCAAGACACCATTTCCACAAGCGTTCGCGGAGAGAATTCCGAAGCCTTCAAGATGGCGGTGTTGCCAGCTGCGATTGGGAACGCTATTGATCGTGCTCCCAGGATAAACGGGGCATTCCTGCACACGAGTTAGCTCTAACGTCAAGGACTTCATTCATAAGCCAACTGACCAGGGAGCAATTGCAAGAACAACTCCGTAAGGCTCCTTCAAAACGATGGCGCTGAGATTTGGATCATTTGTCGCTGGAACGGAACCCTCAACCGTGACAAGACGTCCGGCAACGTCCTTGACGCAGCCAATGCCCAGGCCCAGGATGAATTCGGACCATCCAGCAGCGGCACCGGTCTCTTCAGACATAACACGAGCCAACATGTCCTTGCGACTCTCCATGATGGCAGCAGTCTTCAGAAAGATATCCCGGCGCTGGATCAAGGTTGTCATCTTCCAGCTCTTGAATGCTTTCGCAGCAGAGTCAACAGCGGCAAGGGCATCCTTTTCAGTTGCGCTGCCACATTTGTGGACGGCCTTTCCGGTGGCAGGTGATACGACCTCGAAAGTCTTGTCAGGAACAACTCTCTCCCCATCGATGAAGAAAGGGACCGTGTAGTCGCCTTCGGACGAAGTACCATTGGTTTGAGTCGACATGTCTGTAAACGTGATGATGCCGAGCTGTGATGCTCTACCAGGGGTATCTAGAATATGAAACACAAACTTGTGACAGCGAAAGAGCGTCTTGTAGGATGAGCTGGATGAAAATGACAGTAAGATGCCAGTTGGATTCTTATAGCCTTGAGATAGGGAACGTGGTTGCCACCGATCGATGTGGAACACTTGCTAATAACTCCAGACGCTTACCCTTTCGATATGCCGGTGGTCAACGCCATCTTCTTAGTGCACGGAACCCCGCACCCGGAAAGTGGGCACGGGGAGAAACTCTGAGACGGCATGCCCAGGCACAGTAGCTGCTTGCTTACTTCCCAATCCTTCGTGGACATCGTTGCCAATTGCTTTGAAATATGGAAGAATAGGTGGCCTATTCCGCCCAACCAAACCCTAACAAGAGTGTGGTCGGGTGTGGTTCTGGCCAAGGACCCGGAGAGGGGTATCTTTGTCTACCGAGTCGAGTAGCTTTGCTTGCTGGCTGGCCCCCATTGTACTGATGGTCGGTTCACGGAGTGTCCTATGACACCGGATTCAAGTTTTAGCGATTGTTTGCGCAGATGTAACCCTGGCCTTATTCCAACTAGTGATGTAGTCATCTCCTCCGTTCCATCATTGACTGGCAATGGTAGGAGGATGATTGACGCGGATGAATTTCTGTGCGATGCTGAGTTGGCCGGTACTAGGGATGCTGCCACTCCAAACCTGAGGATTTAGCCCCGCGTACAGTAAATCCCTGATGCTCGCTCTCCATTGAATAGTGGGTCTTGGCAAAGCAGGAGTTAGGCCAAAGGTGCCGGATGGCCGCCGGATCTCTCGCCTCCAAATTGAACGACATTGAATCGAGGGGCTGAATCCTGGGGCTGATATGCTGATCAGAGTTATCGGAAAGCGCGCGTGGCTATTCCCCCAACTCTAATTGTTAAGGTGCATCGAGCTCGACAACAGGCAGGTTGCCTTAATCCTTGTGTTGCCCACGGCTCGTACACAGTCCCGAAACAGCCGTAGATCGTGCGAAGTCTGGTTAGTCTCGGTCCATCCAAGGTTGGATGTCCACATTGCTAATAACTCCTTATACTGACTGGATGTAGAACTCCATCAATTCCCGACCTTCAGTGAAGTCAAGACTTGTTGCTCCATTTCTTGAAGACAGCCGGATCGATGAATGGCTGAGGCACAGCTGTCGAGTCCACTTGAAGCACTTCGACTGCGAAAACAGTCAGGTTCAAATTTTATGCCGCGTTGGGACGCGGGGTCTCACCTGGCTTTGGTCGCGATCCCGGCTTAGCGAACTGGACGTCACGAGCCCCTCTGGGGCTTTCGGTGTAGGACCCATTGCCCTGATAAAGAGGCGGCAATGTGAGCTCGACCTTCACTGGCGGCTTGGGAGCCTCCTCTCCTTCTGCCCTCGGCATAATTGAGATCACAAAGTGATTGTGCGATGCAGAGGGATGGAAATGAGATTGACCAGGTGCAAGATATATAATAGGCTGGCAGGTGCAAAGGCGAAAGTTGGGGAATTCCGAGACACCGCGAGTCAGTCTCTCGGGTCAAGTCTTGAGATAAGCGTTCGTCTGATCAGACAATCGGCTGGTTAACCATGAGTCTGCCACGGTAAAGGGAAATCGCATCAGCTACACCTCAGAGTCATGACCTGTCGAGAACCCCGAGTTGTGATTAGTCACAGTCCCACGCCTTTGTATGAACAACCGGCCACTCAGACCGGCGCCCACCCGCTGACCGGTCCAATTTTGACCTACAATTTCCGCATTGGGGGTTTTACCTGGTCATTGATGGGCCGCTCGCTCTTGGCAACGACAACAGCGGGCGCATGGGATCGTCCCCAGTTGTAAAGCAAAACATGTGGGTATTGATGGAGAGAGGACGATATCGGATCAAAAACTCTCGTCAATCCCAAATTAGCTATCTTTTTCAATCAGATCTGCTATCTCTATATTGAGTGCAGGGGCTCATCCCGCGTGTCTGTGCTCTCTTCTGACAGCAGCCACGATCTGGGCAGAGTACCCGGTGGGAGTATGGTCTGAATCGACGCTGCGACTTGCCAAATCAGGCAGTTAGCATGTGTAGACGACTCACTTACCCCGCCCGCTGCAGAAGGTGCGAGCGGGGAAATACAGAAGAACCTAGCCAATTGGACGACAAACCCCAGCCATTTTCAGCCGTTAGCTCCTCTCAAGAGTTCAACGGCTAGGCAGGCGCAAAGAGGTCCCTTATCCACAGCAAATCTTGCCTCGCTCTTCAGGTCAAAATCAGAAAGCAAACTTCCCCGCCCTCCGCATTCGGCCACACCTGCTCCCACCTCACATCAACAATTCCAACGCACACGTCGCGACACCGGACCGCCGCCCCAGTGAGCCTCGCTCACCGTCACAGACATCTCCGATTGCCGAGTCCTCCCTGCGAGCTCCGTTCGCACCTCACGCCGCGCCCGGCCCGGGAGGGGTCCCCCGAACCCGCCTGTGCTGCGTCTCGTCTTGTCTCACCCCGACTGACCGTCCGCCGTGCCCTGCATGGACGGTCCGGCCATCGTCTCTGCCGGCGGGGCGACGCCCGTCTCGCCCACCAGTCCCACGAGTGCCCGTCATGCTCCCAACGGACCTCCCAAGAGGAAGCACAGCAGCATGGCTTTGGATAGTAGCCCGGGTAGCAATGTAGGTCACGATGACGACAATGGCGAGCCGGATTCTAAGAAACGTCAGCCCGGCGTGAAGCGCGCTTGCAACGAGTGCCGGCAGCAAAAGGTGAGTCACCTCGCGAACTACCGTCATTGCAAGTGCCACCCGGCTAACAAAACCTCAATTGGAACAGCTGCGATGCGATGTTGTTCAAGACCCCTTCCAGAGTTGTTCCCGGTGTAACCGTCTCAAGCTCGAATGTAAGATTGAGTCGAACTTCAAGCGCGTTGGCAAGCGCTCGAAGCACGCCGAGATGGAGAAGGAAATCGACAGACTGCGACGCAATATTGCACGCGCCCAGAGCCAAGGTTACGCCGTTGAAGACGACGATCATGACCTCCAGTCTCCTATCGCCACGAGCGTGTATACACACACCCGGAATCCTTCTCTCATGGGCTCCGATGAGGCTGTCTCCTCGCTGTTGCATCTCAAGAGGGGCGGGTCTTACAGTCTACCACGCTACACACACGAGCTGGAGAACGTGCGCCTGACCGAGGAGTCAGTGAATCAGCTGTTTAATGAGTTCTTCGCATATTACCATCCTTTTCTCCCGTTCCTCAACCCCCAACAGACACCCGACCAGTACTTTCAACAACACGCCTTGTTGTTTTGGTCCATCGTCTCGGTTGCTGCTCGTCGGTATAGCGCAGATCCGACGCTCTTGACCTCGATGTCCGGGCCGCTGACAAGGCTATTGTGGTCAACCATTGGGGACGTTCCAAGCAGCTACTTCGTTGTCAAGGCTCTTTGCTTGCTGTGCACGTGGCCCCTGCCAACAAGCACGACAAGTGCTGACCCTACGCACATTCTGTGTGGTGTCATGATGAAAGTTGCGACGGGTATCGGCCTCCACAGGCCTAACCACAGCCAAGACTTTTCGAGGGTATCTGTCGACCTGAACAAAGAACAGCTGCATGACCGCGTAACAACCTGGGCTGTATGCAACGTTGTCGCTCAAACCATAGGTACTGGCTATGGCCAGCCGGCCTCGACCCTGTACGATTGGACTTTGGCCGTTCGCCGAGGGGAGGACGGGCCTTTCCGATTGACCCCTGAAATGGAGGCCAGACTTCATATTGAACGGTTTTGCGATAAGGTCTCCAAGGAGATGTACAGCAATGCCAGCGACCCTCGTGGAGTTGCTGGAGACGAGCATCGAGCAATGTTGATGCGAGTGTACCGAAAGGACTTCAATGAACTTCAGGCATCGATCCTCTCACAACACTTGGGTCCAATCGTCAACCTTCATATGCGAGCTGCGGCCCTTCACCTGCGCTTGGCTGGCTTTTTTGACTCGAGTACGACACCAGGCTACATCGATGATTTGATGGGCCTGTGGAGAGCCACCACAAGCTTTCTGGATAACATTCTCGAGGTCGACAAGGTCACATCACCTGGACAGAATTCACCCGGACAAATTCTGCTCTACGCGACAAACTACATCCAACAGATGTTGATAGCGGCAGGATTTGCCCTGCTCAAGCTCATGCGGTCGTTCTTTGCAAAGACGATCGACTTTGATCGTGGCCGCAACCTTTTCCATCAGACGATCAATGCCATCCGCGCGACAAGCGTTGTAAACAATGACCTTCAATGGCGCTTGGCCGAGCTGATGGTGCAAATGTGGAATGGGGCCCGGCTCGACAACAACAGCACAGCATCATACGACAATGACGACTCTCCGCTGCATATTGACGACACGTTGCAGCTCAAGGTGCGATGCCGCCACAGTATGAGTCTCGTGTTCGACTCTGTCTGGCGATGGAGGGAAGAATATCAAGCCCAAGGTAGAGGCTCGATTGACGGTAATTATGATCTCCACCTCCGTCCCCTTCCCGTATTCTGGCCATTGCATCCACGTCTCTCTTCGGTGTGACTGTAGTGACTGACTTACGTGCCACTCCAAATAGCCATGAAACAGCCTACTAATCCAGACTCAGCGAACGAGTCCTCAGCGTCGTCCACCCATTTGGACAGCACCCTTATGCCGGCCACCCAAGGATTGCAAGCGAACAGCTTGCTCACCACCAACGGAGCTCTTACTCCAGGTCACTCTACTGGAATCGGCAGCCAGGCACCCAGCAACAGCATGCTGAGCGGCATAAACTATGGCGAGACAAATTACGACTTCTTCGACCCTCAGCACTGGATATTGGATGGCCTCATGGACTTCAACTACAACTTTGTGCAGCCCCTTGAGGGCGCATAGGGCCTGCCCTGATATGAGGCAACGAATACCAGAGTGGCGACTCTTCCCAAAGATGGCAAGATGAGGGAAGAATGCCCGCATATTGGGGGCGAGTTTCAGTACTGCAGAAAAATGGCGGACAGTCTGACTTGCATCTTGCCAAGAAGGGGTGAGTGAACGCCCCTCGGCAGACGTTGCGTCGGCCCCCATTGGGGTCCGGAGATATGAGTGACTAGGTGTGCAGTTCTCGGCGATCCTTCCGTACCCCTGGTGAGCGATATCATTCTGTTGCGAATATCCTGTTACCCGAACATACTACTTGCGTCAGAAAAAAGGGCAAAGTCATTCTGTTGAGTTCTATACCTGCTGTTGCCACTGGTATCCCGGAATGGGAGCTCCCAGAGGAGCGGTTTTCGTTCGTATACTACATTTTCCGCCTTTTGTTTCTTTACTCTGGTTTCTTAGCACGGCCCGTTGATGACGGCATAACCACGCGTATATTCGACAACGAGCTCCACGACATGATGAGTCGATATTGGATAGTGGCTTCGGTTTGGGCGGCCGTCTTGTACGTTTGTTACTCTTTCTTTCCGGAGGCTTCTGTGTTTCGGTTTCTTTTCCGGGATTATCAAAGAATTGGCAATAGCGGGAGCAGGTTTCTTCAACGGATACACATATACATAGCTCCAAAGGCGCCGTAGCTAGTTGTAGCATTGTTTGAATTCCGCAATCTTCGGTTCGAGTACATCCCGACCCTGCAACCTTTTAACATCGACTACGCCGTCCCTAACCCGCGGCAAGTGACGTCGTTTAATGATTGGCACACCCTGTGTGGCCTGTAAACGAAACCATCCCGCTTCTGTGCTACGTCGTTCTGAGACATATCTGACGAAACGGAAGTTGAGAACATGTCACAGCGGTGAGCCTACGACGGCTCAATGTCCCCGAACGGGAAGTTTTCGGACACCTTTACTTTTGCGGAGCGAAAATCCCACGCAGTCCAGCGTTGATTCGAGCCACGCACTTGAGTGATGCTTCGGCCGTAAGCCTCCCGATGACGGCCATGCAGCGTAGGCATGCGACACGGACACCAGCGGGCATTCGACATTGCAGAAATCACTTCCCAGAGGTCAGATGCAGCCTTTCTCCATTTCGGAGGAATGCTCTCTTCCGGAACAGTGGCCGGTCAAAGTGGTGATGAAACCCCCGCGGCCGAGAGCGGCTCGATGCCCGCTTCACATGGGTACAGAATCAATCGACGAGCGATGAGGCGAACGGAGAATGCAACAGCTAGTCCCTCCACCCGTGTCCTCCATTGCGGGGGCACATTGTGAGGACCGAGGGCTGAGGTCATACAGCAGGCCCCGGGATCCCGTCCCATTCGTCAGAGAGCCGCGGGTCGCTTTTGCGGCGACCCAGCCGGCGGGTTGTGATGGCGTGGGTTCGGGCTTCGTCGCGTCAAGATGGCTTTTTCTTCTTCGGTGGATGGTATGGAGGCGATGACAGCTCGGGGCGTGTGTGGGGTTGGCAGGACCGGTGATGTGGTTTTTCTTCTCCCCTGGCGGGTTGTGTATCTGTACGAGGGCGAGAAGTATCCCGCCCCGATGAACCCGGCCGCTTGTTTCATCGTCGAGGAACGATAGGGCGTTTTGGTGGCGAGTTTATGGGGTCTAGGCGAGGCGTTCCCTACGCTTTTCTATGGGCGACGTGGGCTTTTGTCCGTCGGGTTGGAGGATTCGGTCTGGAGGCACACCTTTGTCTACTTCCACGACCGCTCCCAGGAACAGGAGTCCCGGGGACGGGGGAAGAACTTCCACAACGGCGCAGACACATCAGCGTGACTCCTTTGGTCTGTTCGTCTGACAGGGTTCTCAGATGGAGGAGGTCGTTCGAGGTCGAGGTCGAGGTCGAGGTCGAGACCGGGGTTTGACTCATCGCGGGGGCCGAACGGGATAGTATGAGGGAGCAGGATGATGGTCGTCCAACGGGGTTGACGTTGATGGACCCGAGCAAAAGCTTCATGCCTTGCGCCGCCGTGGTAGACGGGAGTGGCGGCCGGGAGCAACCTTAGATTGTGCGGGCTTTCTTCTCTGCTGTTCTCGATCGCATGTATGGAGAGGGGGCGAGGTGGACGCGCAAACGACATCGAGAGGAGGGGCTTGTGGGATTTCCGCGCTTGTTTGATGCTTGTGGATACGGACACGTCGCTTCGGTCGCCTGTTGTTGGTTGGAAGGCGAGCTTTTTGCTACTCTGCTCTTCGCGTGGTGTTTGTATTCGGGGGCCGTTGGACGGTTCGGTGGTTGTTCGTTCTCTCGCAGATCCTCACAGCCCCAAGTATGGATCCGTCACTCTGCCACTCAGACCACCCGCATAGGGAAGTGCTAGAAGGCTGTAAAACATACAGACAAGAGCTACGAGGGGACGAGGGCCGTTTGTGTGCCTTGTTCCTGCAGATGGGCTGAAAATAGTCGCATCGTGAAGTTGAAACGGCGCATCCGCCGCTTCGGGTATGCTTGGACTTGCCAGAGAAGGGCAGGTGAGAAGTCAGCTCCGAAGCTGCGGCCGAAAGATTGGGGTGCAGAAAAGGTCACAGCAATTGCAGCAACGAGTCGGGCTTGTCGAGAAGTGACGAGTCGGCCAACCCAGCAGGTTCCATCGATAGCTCCCAGAGTCCATACAAAAGTGTAATTTGACGAATGACGCAGAGGGATCTTACAGCTTCCAGAATGGCGTATGAGGTCCCTTTCGTCGACCTCCGGAATCGCCGTAGAAGTGGGCGCGGGGCTTTGCAGGCACTTGACCGCGTTTTCGGGCCTCTGTTGTGGCCTCGTACGTCGAGGGCCAGTCAAAACAAAGTGATGAGTGAGCTATAATATGGCTGAAGAAATCGAAAAAGAACGCCTTGCGAGGCATAACACCCACCATATGCCATCATCTCCCCAGAAGATCGACTTGAGTAACGATACTGGACATACTGGAAAGGCGCGAGATGGCCGCCATGAAGGTCCCCGTTCAGGAGTGGACCAGACAAAAAATCCGGTTCGTCAACACCGCCATGTCAGTAATACTGAAATGGCAAACAGCTTCTCCAGCATCATTTGATTGAGCTGCTTCGTCCGTGAAGGTGCTGATTGTCCCCACATAGCGAGGGCTCATACGCACACCAACGGCGGCTTTTGAAACGCTCGGAGGATATCGTTACGGCCGTTGGCTGCGCCTTTCCCGTCGATGGCTCGAATGAGAGACAAGACTTGGACAAAGACCGCAGCGTTTGGGGGCTGAAATCTAAGTGCCGAAGGATTTGGACTGCTTCTGCCTCCCCTCCTCGTACGCCATCATTCGCAGATGAGTGAGGTGGTGGTGGCGGCGCCTTTTTGCGAATCTCCTCAGACCGTTACCTGGTTCGACATCAACGCAACCACAAAGCTTGGCTTCAGAAAGGGGGTGGGAGGAAAGCCTTTTCTTGCCCGCGGGACCGTTTCGCCGCTCCTCCAGATGCGACATGGAGAAAACACATTCTTACGGGCGCAATCGGCGAGGGGCTTGACGCCCGCCTTTGTCCACCCAGACTAGGCCAGTCATGGCAGCTTCTTCTCACACGCACCACCGCGGCGTCCGGTTTTCTCACCCCCTCTCCTTCAGGGCAAGGGCCCGAAATATGGAAATCCATGGCCAATGCAGAAACTCATCACGGCGCGGACTGGATGTGCCGTCTATGATTCGTGGGTGTCAGGGATTACGACAGCAGCTCAACGGGGGCCACCGCCGCTGAAGATGGATGGTTTGCTTCGTTATGGTGTAGCTTCATTGGCCGGGAGCAAGCAGAGTCCACGAAGAGGAGGTGTCCTGTCCCAGAAAGTCTCTGTGTGCGTCAAAACCAATCGTCAGTACGAGAGGACCTATCACCACCGATTCGAGAGAATCAAGTATGGTGGAATAGGGGGGTAAGCCCGTCTAGCCGTCCAACCGTCGGGTGTCATTGCTGTACCTTTACAGAAAGAGTTATCTTGATTGCCTCTATTGAACAGTTTTACAGTGAGGGAAAGCTGCCAAAGGCCGAGAACCGTGTACGGTTTATTGCCCTGTACGTTTCTAGCCGGGACGAAGACATTCACTGAAGCCGAATGGCTGCTCCAAGGCCTAGACGTGGAGCATGCGCCACCCGCATGAGACCAGGAGATGCCATGGAGGAGAGAAGCCGTCTCATGCTGTATCTCCTTGTACCTCTGAGCTACCCTCTCGATGCCTCAGGGGTCACCAGCCAGTCCACGTTCAGGGGGCGTTAGACTTCATTGATTGCGGAGGGTGGTGGAGTCTCAGGGTTGCACGGGGCAGCGACGGCGAGCGTCATCGGACCATTGCCCACTGGAAAATCTCGGATGGAAAGCACACAAGGCGTGCGGCACGATCGCCGCCAGTCTAGGCGTGCTTCGCTACCTTGGACGGAAGTTGTCACTCGTGCAGGGTTCTCGATTTCATGCCATGGCTTGGCAGTACGCTGGAGAGCGCGGTATGTGGACATAGTTGATGTCTTGCTAATCAATGAGAACGTCGCTTCTGGTCGGCTCCTTTGGCGCGAGCTTGCCGCCAGAAGCTGTTGGGCTGTTTCTCGGTAAACAGAATCAGATGACGAGTTGCATCATTAGAGTGCAGTACGAGACGTTTATTGTGGAAACTTTTGTCGTGGCACCTCCAGTAGGATCTCTACCGGAGGAGAGTTGCGTGTTTGTGACCCGACAGACTGGAGGCGCTCAATGTGCGTGAGAATGCACAATGCAACACAAAGCAGTGTTCCACGCAGCGTCGAGGCAGTGTTGGCTCGGGGTTGACCAAGATTGTGGTGATAGAGGCCAGTAACCGCGGCTGAGACCGGTGACAGACGCGACCAGCGGCGTGATGAGGTGGTGATGGCCAATGGCGGCGACAGAATATGCGACCTGGGCGCTAAGAGTGCATGACACCAGAGATCGGGGGCTGCGCCCGTTTCCTCATCAGGCTATTTCCGGCCCGTGAGGGTTTTCTGGGTCAGGGTGACGGCCTCAGACGTGACCATGAACGGAGAGAGCCTTGTGTCTCATGAGGCAGTAGAGCCCGGGTTTGCGGCCAGTTCGTCCTCTGCTCATGCCGCATCTTATTCCTGCCACTCGGTCGCCTCAACAGCCGGCCGGCAGAATAGGACGGCTATGAGCAATTGGCGAAAGAGGCACTGCGAGGCTAAGGCGGCACAAAACGAAAGTCGTTGTGGCACAGGCCCAGGGCTTAGAAGGCTAAGGCTCAGACCGCAGCTCAGCCCTCTATGTCGGCATCTATCCACGAAAAGGATGATCTGCAAGGTACCATCGGCTCGAAAGGCATGAGGAAGGGCCGGCACGCGAGGGCGGGACGGCATCGACTGCTCTCCCTCGAAGCAGCGCGGCGCCAGCTGGGACTTGGCTCATCGAGGATACTTCATGACCCGGTACCCGCATTTGGGACGATGAGATCGAGGAAGCGGCGGCCAGAAGCAACAAAGTTGGGGGACATTTCTGCAGCAAGCCGGGTGGTGTGGAAGGTTGCGGGAGCTCAGAGGCGGCGTGTGAGGCCTCGCATTGTGGGTGGGCGTGAGATATCGCGGTTAAAAGTCGACAAAGTGGCATTCAGTTGGTAGTTTCTGTTGGTGAGGAATGATGGCCGCTTGTTGGAAGTGAGAAAGCTCTCTCCTGGAGTTGACAGCTGCGCCGTGAATGGTTGACTCCGTTTAAGCTTCACGTTCGAGTGAACAGACGCGCGCTAACTCCGAATACTGGGATCGGTCTCTGACCAGTGAGGTGTGCGTAAGGAAGTGGGGAGGGGTGGAGGGAGACAAATGAGGTAGGTTGTGGTGTGGAAGGGGGGTGAAATCCTTCGGCCTGAGGCTTGACTCGACCCCCGTAACCCTGACAAAAAGGCTTCGAGGCGATCCAATGATAACTTCGCATGAGTGCATACCCCACCTACCTTTACGCTATTTTAGCGCGAACCAGACTGTCGGGTCCGTTCTAGTAGGGGTATCCCTGACGACAAGAGAGATGAGAACTGAGCGTGCTGGCTCCGTGTCCGCCTCTCCCCCCCTCCTCTCTTTGAAGCGAAGTCGCGTTGCTGTCCTCTCTTTTTCACACCGGCTATCCTACGTGGGAATCCTTCCCGTTTACTCAACCAGAGGACGGCATGGTCTGGGGTCTCGGGGTTGCATATGTCGCAGTCAATCAGCCCATTTCTCCCCTGTTCAAACGAGCGAGCCCCAAGGGAGGAAGGGGGCGTACGAACCGGGCTGGGCTGTGGGGGTAGGCGTGCTATCGACCGTTTCCTCAGATTCTCAGTTGGGGCCCCTCATTTCGGCTTCCACATCCATTATATGGCACTCGTTATACAGATGGATTCACACAAAAAAAAGCGTCTGTGCCAGCAAGCCAGACTTTGCTGCGGACCTCTCGCCGGCGCGGAATAGATCTGAGATCGTGGCGGGCAGCGGCATCTTATGGGCCCCTCAGATCGGACGGCTCCCGCCTGTACCCGTTCGTTTGTCCACGTCTCTTTCCTTCTCATGATGGAAAACCTTGGTCCTGGTTAATAACTCCGCAGGCACCGTTCAGTCATAACCGAGCAGAGCAAGCCATCATGCGACGTCGCCTGGCATCACCTGCTTGCCTCGATCGACGGTGGCTTGATCGCATGACGGGCTTTCATAGTCAAGGTATGAGAATAACGTGGAGACCCGATGTCGCGAGGAGGCGAAACTATGCGGGTGCATTGTCCGACCGCTAAAGGTATCTGGGTGCTGCAGCAAAGTCTGCACGGGCAAGGGAACATCCCCCTGGCCTTTTCCCCTCCCAGAGGGCCATGACCTGACATGAGTGAGCCTCTGGTCTTCGGGTAGAGAGAAACAAGATTGTCCAGGAGGGAGGCAATCTTGACGAATACCTAGTTCTCGGATAACGGGCTTAGGAGTTCCAGCCTGGAGAATCCAGTCCAGTCCAGTCCAATGTCCACGGTGACGAACACGTCCCGGTCACACACTGACTGGCAAGGGACCTTGACCCTCCTACGGTTTACGGATCCCTACGAATTCAATCGACTCCTCATTGTCCAGAGACTTGCAGGAGCATCACCCACGCACTCGTACATCAGCGCTCCGCGCAGACCCCACTGTCCCTACCCCCCCAAGATTTACACCTGGGCACTGGCTGTTTTGTTCCGCGGTTCTTGGCGTAGAGTCAGGGCCCGAGGTCCGCTGAGGCGATGCAAACATCGGTAACCGCACTTTTGGCAATCACGAGTGTCTTGGCCGACTGGACCGATAGCAATTGCAAGATGGATGTGAAAAGACAGGCAAGAGGCAAATACATATAGCCAACGTTGCTCAAAAGGCTGTGGTGAATCGCAAACGTAAAGTCGGGAGGCCACTCAAGAAGAGCTCTCGTCGGGACAACACACTGTCATAGACACAAAGCCGCAGAGTATAGGTTGAGTCCAGGCGTGAATGTGCCGAGGAGTAGAACAGAATATAATACATAACTTGCCAAGTTCGTGGGCTGGAGACGACGGGGTACTCTCCGATTAACTGGGGGTATTGACTGGACTGGAAAGTGAGGACAGCACTGAAGCGGATCCGGCTTGTCGAGTCCATGGCGCCGACGGGACACCTTTCTGAGCCTGAGAAAAAGGCAGAGCAAGCAAGGTACGTACCTCAAGATGAACCTGCCCCGCTTGGGCTCTTCCCCCGGTTCATCGACCCCGTTGCGGCCGTCTCCAAGGCCAATTACACGCATTCCATGCGATGACACTCGGCTGTTTCCCTCTCTTCTGGTGACCCCCGACCTCCACGCTCACTTCTTTCTCTTGTTGCACTTTTCTCACCCCCAGTTTTGGACCCGAATGGGCCGGTACTATCTTTGACACGGGCGTTGCCCTTCGTACCACCCATCAAACCTCCTGTGCCGTCTCGGTCTTTCCTCACTTCTATCCGCTGTGCCGCTTTGCCTTTATTCCCATGGTCATTTCCATCTCCGGCTCCGGGAATGAGACTCATCACACCTCAGGCTGTGTGCGCCGTCAACGTCCTGACGGATGCCATACGTCTCTGCGCATGCGCAGTCGCATACACCCGCTCACCCATCCCGACTGACCTTATACTGCCCTCTATGATCCACGGATGACTTCCAAGTCCTCCCAAGACTTCACTTCACTCGCTTCGTTTGTCCCTGAAAGAACATGAGAGGAACCGGTCCAGGGGACCTGATTCCTATGCCGCCTCCAAGCTCGAGTCTAATTCCTCTTTTCTCGTCCTTGAGCCTCCCCACCCAGGGCCCCCGTGCGAGTGCCATCTCGGGACAAACCCGTCAAAGGCCATCCATGCTCATCTTGGCACTACTGGGTCCGTTACGTGCGAAACTACAGTATGTTTGTAATGTACAACTCGTGCGAGCGGAGCTGCTAGCCCCCAAACGTCACTATGCCCATCTCCTCTGTTACAGCCACCCACTTTGAGACTGCGTCTATTTCAGCACACCACCCTCCCCGGATACAAACATTCGGGCAACATTGCTTTTTTGCTTTGGACTACGCGGTCCTCATACTTTCACTCCTTTACTCTAGTTCTTGGGTTCTCAATACCTGCTTCGAGATCCTTGGTTGATGGAGTCATCCCCAATATTTGGACACACGCCTGTTGACGGGGAGGAAGAGGCGTACCACCCCCAGCCAGCCATCTATCTGTTTTACCGGTTTTGTTTCTCCTCACCCATGTGCGTAGTCGGTCTTATAGGAAGTTGCGTACTGTAAGCCGGTATGATCCAGGGCCCCGGCCTCTACGCCTCACGCGCGCCGCAGCTCTACACCCATCTCCTCCCTTCTTCATCTCGCTCCGCCTACGAACCAGAAATAGTCTTCAGCCAGAACCTCCATCACGGAACGATGATTTGTCTTATCCTATATCCCGTCTCCCTTCTGGCTTTGTACCCATTACTCAGGTGCGAGTGAAGATGTAAATCCTGTGCGTTGTCTTCGCGAGACGGGGCCGAGGAGAGGTGATGAACAGATCGTCGTCGCGAAGCAGCAACGTGCCAACCGATCAGAGCAGAAAAAGGACCCGTTCGGGATGAACCAGACCAAACGAACCAGCCGTGGCCTTTTCTCAACGCAATGCACTCGCTTCGCCGCACCTCGCCACTCCCCAAAACCTTTCAGATACCCAACATAGAGACGGTATGCTAAGACTCGGACTTCGACCCAGTCAGTCTGCTGCTGTGCTGAGCCTTGTTCATCAGTCGTTTCTTTTCCCCACCCGTCCCACACCTGTCAACTGTTTAGGCGCTTTGAGGCGGCCGCGACAGAGAGAGCAAACTGGGCGAGTGTCTGGGTAAGTGCTGCTTCGCTAGGCTGGGAACACACTGGACTGGGCTGCATCTGCTGCGAATGCGACTCTACGTGGTTCTGCTGGCATTGGTAACCTCTCAGGATCTCTCGCTCCATTCCCTGCTCCTCTCTCCCCGTCCATCGAGTTTGTGGACACACACCCCATGCTCCCATTCTCTCTTTCGCCTCACCCCATCTGCCCCTCCCGCACACGCCCCCAAAGTTCTTCGGCCGCCCATCGACCCGCATCTACAAAGTTGCACTACCCGTTCACAACAGCCCCGGGCGGCTATCGCCTACTGCGAGGAACCACCCACACCCATGCCCCCGCATGCGATCTTGTGTCTTTCCCTGTGTGTCTGTGTCTCTGTCTCTCGCACTATCTCGCTCTTCTGGCCCGTGTGCTGAGGTACAACGGTCTCATGTACCTCCTGTACCTTCTCCCTGGTCGCCTTTCGAACCCTGGAGATGGTCCCCGCTGCCTTCTACCCTTGAGAGTGGCACTTGCTCAAGTCGTCTTGACTGACAGGCTCCCCTTGCAAAAAACACATACCTTTGATCGGCACCATGGCTGTCCACCTCGCTCGTCATTAATAGGCCGCGGCCGTCTCTCGTCTTCGCGAGGCTCTCTTCTCATTCCTTACACTTCACAGGTCTTGTCACGGAAAGGCTGACTCGGCTTTGTTCTACTGCTTTATATCACTGTGGCGTTCCCCTCTTCAGATCCTTTTGGAGACAACGCAGACTCTATACCAAACCATACTACCCAAGTAGATGCGCCGGCAAGATTCGGAAGAACTACCTCGTCGCCACCAAGATCTCTTTCAAAATCCCACTATCGAACACTTAAGGCCCACTGCCTCCCCCAACTGTCAAGACATCTCCATTGCCATCCATCTGACCATGGCGAACCAAACATACGTCGACCAAATATCTGTTCATCCAGATGGACTATCAGACCACATGACTAGCAGGCGCTCTTCCACTGCCCAACCTCATTCCACTGCCTACCCAGAGCTCGAAAGCCCACCATATTCTGTAAGTTGCTAAACATGGCCTTTAGCAGCTTTTCGAGGTGGATCTAACAATATCAAGGTTACATCTTTCGGCCAGCAGCCTCAGATCAACGAAACACATTTGTTGACACCGGTTTCCGGTGCCGGTTCGCCTTGTGTTCAACAAATAGGCAGTCTACCTCAGTACCCCTCAGCAATGACTCCAATGCAGCCGCAAACCAGCCCTTCTGGCCCTTCAAGGATGCCTTGGCACAACTCCGTCAATATGAGCGCGCCCCAGAGTCAAATTGGTTCTCCAATGCCCATCAACCCGCCAACAACCGAGAACCATTTTGAGATGAGCTACATCACCGCAGAAACGCCGGCAAACGACGATGTACGCGAGCCACCTACGGACTATTATTGGGGCAGCTACACGGTTTCCGCGCAGTCAGAGCCGGAACAAGGGTCTCTGTCTCCCCAAATCCCCCCGGAGTATTATATGCCTCACAACGGGCAACACGTTCTGCAGCCGCAACCGATGATAAGCCAGATGCCCTCGGAGCTTCCCATGATACAGCACGCTGCTCCTCCTGCCCAATCGCACTACTACACCCATACGGACCCCAATACCTGGGTGGAAAATCCCGACATCACCCATTTCAAGACTACTGCTACCAGGAGGCGCCAGTTCGGATACTCCCTTCCAAGCACACAGATCGGTCGTCAAGAGCCCATCCAGCAAGTATCTGAACCTTCAAGGCCCAGCCGACCCCAGTCAGTAGGGCGGGTGGCGAGGCAACCTCGCATGAGGGGTCGGGCCAACCCGCCCGCGAGAGAATCCACAGAGGCCGCCACCATGCTCAGGCGCAACTTGAGGAGTCCATCCCTGAACTCCCCGACGACTTTGTCATCAAGAACGACTGCCCCGATGAACACCGATTTCTCTTTGAGAGACAGCGAGAGCTGACGGCAGCGGGCCACAAGGGGCGCGGCATGTGGGAGATAATAGTGGCAGAGTTCAATACGACATTTGGGGTGGTTTCCGACATTCCACGTCTACAGATGCTGGTAGCAAGGGGAAGGTACAAATACCTCGAGATGTCGCCGAGAGATGTAAGTTTGTCACATTTCCCCTTCGACATGGTCGGAACAACAGACTGACCGAAGACCAGAAATACCTCGCGGCGAAGGCATATGGGTTTGTCTGCCAACAGTTCCACAAGATGGCTGCACACAAATTCAAGGAGTTCGGCGGCGGTCAGACAACTCCGTGGGGCCAGAGCGCCCTCGAATGCTTCGCGGTTGACATGGGCTTGGTGGAAGAGTGCTACGTGCCCATGCCGAACGATCCCCAGGTGAAGACGCGCAGGACAAAGAAGGTCAGCAACCGACTACGATCCGGCGCCTACTGCAACGCCGTCCTCCAGGAGGCGGAGAACAACAGCGGCGGGGTTCTGGCGCGGAACCCCGAGCTGCGCGATCAGGTCATGGACGACATCTTCGAATACAGGGGCGACGATGTTGAAGAGGACGAGGACGAGGAGGGCGTTCTCGACAAGATCTACCAGACTCGCTCGAAGGGCAAGGGTCGTCAAGTGAAAATCAAGTTTGAAGACGACGGCCAGTGTGTTGACAACAGCACTGGCCAGGCTGCCGGCAGCACCAAGGCGGCCAGACCAAGGAGGGCTCCGGCAAAACCTAGAGCCAAGGGACGCCTCGCGCCAAAGACCAGAGCGTCTTGAGGAGTTTGGCAACAACGTTGTGCGGAGCACACCAGCCACAACGGCCGTCCGATTCTTCTTCCTTCATTGGTTGCTTTCTAGGGTTCCGAGGTCGTGTTATGCTTTTTCGAGCTCAACTAGCTCCGAGACGACGCATAGATTGCTCATTGTTCTCGCTTTGCACATCTTTTTTTCTTCTTCCAAGGAAAGATACCACTCATTTTGTTGGGTCTCCCCGGGGGGAGGGGGGTGGAAGGGGCGGCAAGGGCTCCTCTGGGTTCCGCATATCGTCATTTACCTGCACATTTACACTTCTCTGTACATATTGTTTTGTGGCATTTTACAGATTATACATCACACACACACACACATGAGCAAACAAGACCTTCAGCACATACACACCTTGCCTCCTAGCCACCCGCTCTATTCCTTTCAGCGTAGAAAGTTCATGTTACTCGCCGTGGGGAGGGTTGCCTGGGCTCCCTGCCTGTTCCATGAAGTCCTCGCCCAGGGGGGGAAGACTCAAATGAGATTCAACTCCAGGCAGGATTCCCGAGTTCTCGGGACCAAGGCAGCATTCACACTCGCCCATGCGTCCAATGTAACAGCGCTTACAAAGTCTCACGACGACAAGGCAGCGTAATGCCGTCACGACTGAATTGGGGGTCGCCTCTGTCACTTTGCTTGTTGGATTATCGTTATCAATGTGTGCCAAGGGACGGAGGCCCGTCGCCTGGCTCTCTCCTCCCCTCTTCTGCTGCTACGCCGCGACCGAACGGACGACGACGAGGACGACGAGCAGCACGCCTCGTTTGTCAACCTTGCCAATGCCACATGCTGGGCAACACTGGGCTAGCCCTCTCCAACGGGCGCCCCGTCCGTGCTTTCCCACTCCCGATGCCGAGGAGCGGGCGAGGCGAGCGATGGGAAGGGGAGAGATATGATGGACCCAGAGACCAGGAAAGACGTATAGCAAGCAAGAGACAGAGCGGGAGGGGAGGGTGCGTCTTGCGGCTGTGGCTTTCGACGGCGGTGGATCATCCCTCGTCAACCTTGCGCTACTACGACGACCTCATACGACCTGACGACATCCACAGCCAGACCGTGTCTGCGGCCCTTCTGGCCCGGATGCGACGTGCTACTTTTCCGCAGCCCGGGCATTCGAGACCTTTACCCTTTTTAACTGGAATCAGTGGGCACATGGCAAGGGCAAGCCGGGATGGGGATGGAGGGAGGAGACAAGCAGCAGCCGAAATAGGGCATTGCCAGGGATCACATCTCCAGCGCGAGCTCGACACGGCAGGCAAAGAGACCAAAGGACGACGCAAGGTAGGAGGGCGGCGCCAGGCAAAAGAGAGGGAGATGGGAGCGATGGGAGTGGTCGCCCGTCCGTCGTCCGACCCTCTTGTTTCCCCGGGGCATCCCCGTGTGGTGCCCGCGCGTTGCCCTGTCCCTCTCTTCTTCCCCTGGCGAGGAAAAGAGACGATACCCTAAGGAACCCGGGCCTCGAGTGGAGCGAGGACGATGGGGCGCTTGGCTGGCGGCCCCACAGAGCGGCTTCCGCGCACTGTGATTGTCGCTTTCCGCCAAGACAGTCTTCGGCTGTCCGGGGGGGGGGGGGACTCTCACACACTGCTGATATCTCGCTCACGTGAAGTGGGAAGACTGTGAGGAATCCCTGGGGCACAGAGGTTGATGAGATGATGATGGCTGATGGACAAGAGAGGATACATGTTGATCGCGTACTCGCGGCGCATGTTCTTCGGAGTAAACCGCATGCCCTGGCGGTGGCGCGCCGCCACCTCTGCGTGTTGCGGATACGGCCCTCTCAACGTGACGATATGGACGGTCGGTTTCTTGCTGAAGACTCTAGAGAGGAGATGGGACCGAGTTGTGAATTGGGCTGTCCACTATCCATTCGAGCCCAGGCTGAACGTCATCTCGTGGGGCCCAAGGCGTCAACAGGTTCAAAGTCTGGAAGTCGCAGTCCGGCTCCAGCGTCGTCTCGCTTGTTGTTTCCAGTCTCGTCGGATCGAACCTCCAGCGCCGGGCCAGATGTTGCGCATTACCTCACATTTCTCAAATCGCATTCAATGTGTGTCCCATCCTCTCATCTGATCGCAACGGGATCCCTTTGGTGGGGTGTGGCTAGGGAACGGCGGACAGATCGGAAGGGAAACTCCTCTCTCGCTCCCCCGGTCCCCCTCCCCTCCCTCTCATCATCGTATCCTTGGGGGGTCCCTTGACCGGTGTGGTGACGGTTTGTGATCGTGGACCAGTAATTGATCCCTCTGCTTCCCAGGTTCCGGGAAGAGAGAATTCGGCGAAGAGAGAGGACGAAAAAGAAAGAGAAAGGCGCAACCACGGCCAGGGCCGGCCAGGAGGGGAGAGGGGGAGAGTGTGTGACGAAAGAAAGGTGATGGGGCCCTACTTTACAAATCACACTGAATCCTGGGGGCTTGGTGCGAATCGTCCCTGTCGGTACGTGCGTATCTCCCCGACACTTCTCCCGGTCTCTCGCTCGCTCGCAAGGACCAGATATTCCGCGTTCCGCACTGTTCCCTGGCTCGCACGCCCGATGGAGCATGCTGGAGCTCCAGAGGACCCCACTCCCAAGTCCACGTCCGGTCTGGTCTGCAGAGACACTTCATCAACGGTCCCAGAAACTCGGTAAATGAGCTGTGGGCAGCGCGCGATAAAAGAGCAAACGCTCATTTGGTCAAGAGTCTCCGACACTGCCCTGGATCCTCGGAAAGGAGGGAGAAGGAGAGAGAAAGGGTGTGTGTGTGTGTGTGTGTGGAGGGGAAAAGCCTTCGCTTCGACCCCGTTTCCCCTTGCCCTTCAACGGGTTCCCGCGGAGTCGGGCTGGCTGCTGGAGAATTTCAATTGATTTGCTCTCGCGTAAATGCGACTGCTCCGGAGGCTCTCCGTCGTTTCCCATGCCGCTGGTTCTTTGGACAGAGACCGCGACCGCGGTCCCTTACCACGTAAGAGCCCTCAGGAGATGGGGGAGGGGGAAAGGGAGACGAGCGATTCCCTGCTTGCCTAGGCCACGGACCATGATGTACCCGATGGCGTTGATCGACCAAAATGGTAATTTTGACTGGGCTGAGCTGCCATTGTCGAAGCGATGTAGCCCTCTGTTACAATTGTCTCGCCCGGGAAGGATAACCTTGTCCAATACCTACGTCAATGTCATCCACTTGCTTTCCCGACGATCTTTCCAGACTGTAGTATGCTGGTCGCTTTACGCCAATGTCGGCCGCCGCCGTTCGTGAGGTGGTGTGCATGCAGGTCGAGGTTCAACTCGCGTACCCGTTCCCACAAGTTCGAGGCCTCGTAGGTCGCATTTGCGGAATGGCTAACCCCGGATTCTGCTCATCGTCGACGTCTAACTCGCCCTGCGCCTGTCCGAACCGCCCTCCGAGTCCGCTCCAACAGTGAAGCTGCGAGGCGTAAAGCGCGTGTATACCAGGCCGATAAGGCCACCATGCCATCCATCACGTCTGTCATGCACCATACCCGGAAGAGATGCCAGATCATCGTCAGACCGGCGAAGAAGTGGCCGGTAATTCACATCTGCAGCGGCTAAGCCACTACTTTTGAGAACGCCAGCCAGTAACATCGCTATCCGTTCTTTCGGGACGAATCAGATTCGCAGAATGGAACCGCCTGCCGGGTATAGCCTCTCCCTTGCAGGCGGAGTTGCAGCGTCCTAGTCAGCGAGACCAGCAAGCAAGCAGGCAAGCAAGCCGTTCGAGGCCGACAACCGCGCCAGCAGTGCCAGGAGGTCCGTCTTCCCACCCCCTCACGCCTTTTCCACCAGTAGGCGCTCGCTTCCTCCATGCTGCCAATGGAGTGACGGAAAACACGTAGTTCGTCGCAGAGCTTCTGCAGCACCTGTCTCATTTTCGCTTCTTTGCAGGCCTCGATCCAGAGTATCGGGTTCAAAGTCGGTGAAGACGAGTTTGCTCTTGTTCCGCTAAGGTATTCAGGTCGCCGTTCTCCTGCCTCATTCGGAATACTCGAAACGGCCCCGGTACCGAGATGACTGGTTCGCCTTCCCGCCGTCGATATCGCACGATGCCTACCCTCCCCGGCAAGGATGGGAGAGAAGCATTGCGCCCGCAATCGAGGTCTCTCTG
>JAIMZG010000913.1:0-46623 GCA_020466075.1 Colletotrichum coccodes
AAACATGAAAGTCGTCAGGGGCAAGAATACGAACCTAGTCGTCACGGCAACATGGGATCCCACGGCAGGGGGCGAAGCAGGCCGCAAGATTGCCAGCGACATGATTTCGGAATATTTGTCTGGACGTAATATTACGATAGACGTGAAGACTCACCGAGGCACCATACCGACTGCTCCCACCATCGGCGAAGGCCTATCGAAGCTGAACATCAGCATTGCTGCGCCCAAGCTAGATCTTCCTGGAGAAGGCGAAAAGAAGGGTCACTTCATCAGGGACGCGACTTTCCATTTGTTATCCTCCACGGCAACGTTTACTTTGGTATCCCCTCTGCAATATAACACCATATATGTCGACTGGATCAATGCCACAGCGTTGTACAACCATACGGAGCAGGTTGGGCGTATCGTCTACGACCTGCCTTTTGCGGCGCCTCCAGGAACGTCCATCACGCCAAAGCTGCCCGTAGACTGGTCCATGGGATCTGTGGGCTATGACGCCGTGAAAAAGGCGCTTGGAGGGGCCTTGAAGCTTGACGCAAGCGCAAATGTCACGGTCAGAATTGGGAACTGGAAGGAAACGGTCTGGTATGAAGGCCAGGGCATTGGGGCAAGCATTCGTTTGTAAAGGCTATTGGGTTTGGCGTTATTGGGTAATTGTTGAGTTGGAGGTAGCTGTAAGCGCCTCACGCGCAAAGCGGTATATGAAAACATAGTTCACGAATTTGTATATGAATCAAGAGCATCGAACAGCCCCCATGCTCTGTGAATAGGCTCGCTACAGGCAACCTCCTTGAGCACTGTGGCTGTTGGATCACAGCAGAGGAATCATGTGCTTCCTGAACCTATCTTAGAGGGACGAAGCCTCATGGGCGTGGAGTTCCTCTTTGCTCTCACGAAAGAGCGGAGTTCACTATATAATAATAGCCTTGGGGCAGATTATACAGCCTAAGTTCGGCTAGAAAATAGGTGACTCTGCATCATGCTATAAGCAGCTCTTTTTTCTTCTTTTTTTCTCCCTTTTTCCCCTTCCATAGTAGACTTTGGTGTCAACGAATGTCATCCCGTGGTTTGCGCATTTGGCAGAAGTAGCACGAAAAACATGTCTCCCTTCCAGGGAAGATCATGAGCTCGAGTCAATGGTCTCACCTCTTTTCCATCCCTTGCTAGGCGTTAACTATGGTTCTATTGAGACGCATGACTTTCGTATATTAGGAATGAAATTGATCGAACAAGCTCTGCGTTAGAGACGAGGCCAGTCTGTACTCTAAAAGCCACACTGAAAACCAGCTTTCGATGTGGCCATGATATGAGCAACTCATCAGGCAGCTGGTGACCACAGTGCGAGGAGACAGTGTCGACATATCCCTTTGCTTCGAGTGCCCCACTATTGAGCCGAGAACCTGCGCGTCGTCGCTCGCCCAAGATTCATTCGCTCATCTCTCCATTGCGCGCCGACTTTAGTGTCAATCAGAATCTGCTCTTGCCACCAATCTGCTCTCGTCAAGGTGGAGAGTAGCTTCAGTTGACTAGTCCCTTCTTCACAGGTCGCGTCACCCGGGTTCACCGAGCCTCAAAGCCAACGGACGACTTGGACGCTGACTGTGCCACCTGCTCAACCACCGGCACCTCACAACCGAAGCACGTAACACTTTCCATCTCACCAACAGCGCCATCCACCCACGCAAAATGCCGACCCTTAAAGGCAGCTTCTCCCCCTACGCCCCGCGCCGCCGCCGCTCCCCGCTCGTGGTGCTCACTTGGGTGGCAGTCTGGCTCACCGTCCTGACGTTGACGTGGTGGTTCGCAACGCGGCGGTCCGGTATGCCGACGGTGGCAGACAAGGAGTTTGCGGACGCCGTGATCAAGGGCAAGGAGGTCCCCCTAGAGGCTGGTGCTTGATTTTTTTTCTGGTTCTTGGTCTCTAGTCTCTGTCTTGGCTTCTCTTCTACCCGACTTAATTAGGGTCTGTGGCGCGGTGCTGGACTGGAGACTGTCTTCAACCTTCTTTTTCCTCCTGTTTGTGTTCCTTGTCTTGGATACTGGGACATTCGAAGCGCCCCTGCCCAGGAACCCGCAGCAATGTTTGCTGTCATTGGGACTGGAACTCCGCTGTCAGGAGACAGAAGACGTTTTTGTACAATGTTGGGCGAGAATGTCGATGGAACGCGTGGCACTTCGAAGATCGGACCTGCTACCAAACACATCTCACGACGGTGACGTCGGGCTACAATTCTTGAACCGACCATTCGCCCCTTGATACACCTCACTCTTAAGAAGAATCACTTGTGTAACATGGATGTCGTAATTCCTGTCTCCCAAACGTGAGTAATCGATCGCGGGGTGGGAAAGTCATGTGTCGGCAAAGGGGGGACGATGAGGGGAAAGGGGGCACTGGAATGCAAATCTACCGGCGGAGCTACGGGGTTCCTGGAGATTAAGGTCACCCAGGAGGATTTACTGGCATTCAAGGGAGACTCAGACCTCAGTGATGGGGCGGGCGGAGGGGGGCAACGCGAGGCATATCGCGATCAGGAACATCCTTCTTCTGTTGCGCAAGCAGACAACAAAAACATAGGCGTTTAGAGGCCAAGGTGAAAGGGAGAGAGCGCGCGCGCGAGGAACCGACAGATCCTCAATATTTCATTTCTTTTCTCCCCCCTTTTTCCCTTTCCCGTTCCTGTTCTTTTTGAGATAAGATTCGACCGGACCCGAAGATCGCACGTGTAATAATCTCCCTACCGGTCTCCCGCTATCCCATAGCCCAGCCTAAACCCAGGCCAAAGCCACATGGCAAAAAAGGGTTCTTTGTTCGCACCGCGCCGTTTCCAGGATTAGCAGCGCTTGCCACGGCCATCTCAGTAGCGCCTCGCCTGCTTAGAACGGGTAGGAGAGGCAAAAAGCGTGGCGATTTCGAGAGCCGAAAGCCTCGAACCATCAAAGAGCCGTTAAGGGACCAGAGTCGGTTAGAAGGAAACCTATTTCCGACACAAGACCGGCAGAACGGGGTGTGCAACGGGAACGAGAACGTGGTGTGAAGGTGTCGAGCTCCACAGGTACATATCGTCGTCGTCTACGCCTTTTGAGCTACCTGGAAACGTCTTTACTCACTCCATTTCAAACCGAAGGCTGTGATCACGCATACTTCATGATGAACGACATCGGCACCGCGAGGCCGGGTCCCATGCCCACCTTTAAACCCACACAACCGGACAGCTTCATACATGCGGCTCGCGGGTCTCCGACAGCAGGAACAGACAGCGAGTTCCACAGGAACCTCGTGCGGGACATCATCAGGACGCGACGGGACCAGAGACGCGCGCGGCTTCTGCAGCGGTGTCGGACGCACAACAGCGATGCGACGCCGACTCACACGACGGCACCGACGAGTCGCAGCGTCACGCCCTTGAGGCGGCAGTCGAGTCAGGGCAGCAGCAAGCCCGACAGCCCGCTTTCATTTACTTCGTCCGACTTCTCGTCCGACTTCTCGCCCTGCGTCTCGCCGCTGATGGAGGATCTTATGTTGGAGGTCAAGGACGCTATTCAGAGCAGCGGCACGCATCACGAGCTCGCCGTCTCGCCGAAGCGGGCGTCGTCGGCGTTCGACATGGACGAGATATTCAAGCTGATCGACGAGGCTCAGAGGGAATACGAAAGCCTGGATGGCGAATCGCCCAGTGCGCAGCGCCGAGACGAACCCCCCGGCAAGACTCGCTGGAGCTGGGAGAGCCTGCTGGGTCATCCGTAACGACAATAGAGAGCCACT
This sequence comes from Colletotrichum coccodes, assembly GCA_020466075.1. Lineage (NCBI taxonomy): Eukaryota > Fungi > Ascomycota > Sordariomycetes > Glomerellales > Glomerellaceae > Colletotrichum > Colletotrichum coccodes. The sequence continues at coordinate 3,764 of JAIMZG010000913.1, forward strand.
CGGCTTTGACAGGATGGTACGTGGAAAGAAGCAGCGTGCCCAGACGCTTGTTAAGCAGGAAAGGAGGGGGGCATGTAAAGCATCGGGAATACGACTTGTACTCCGTCCGGCCTTTGGGAGGGGGATGAGAATCAGAAAGAAAGCTTCACCAAACCAACCGGATGTCTGAGAGATTGTGCGTTGTGTCAGCATGGAAGAAACTCCATCAATTTGGATTGTACATATTCAAGGGTCTGCACCTTTTTCCTGGTCCCCGACCTTCTTCAACCTGGTAGCCTTTATTGTAATCGAACACCGGCCTGCCGCTTCGCCGATGATGAACTCATGTTTGCGTTTTCGCTCGCGTCAAACGTCGGCTTGGCCTCACGTCGCTTCTCCTCCTCAATCTTCTTCAGCAGCTTGTCGGTCTTGCCTTTGCCGCTGCCCTTGCCGTGGAACTGGTGACTCATGTGCTTGAAAGCCTCCTTCTGGTCGAGGGATCGGCCGTGGTCGTCCACGTACTTGAGCTCCACATTGGGTTTGTAGTGTTTCTTGAAGAGCTCGTCGACGACGCGGGACTGTTGCAACTCGCGGTGTGCGTTAGCCTGTCGGGCGCGTTCCTCCCTGTCTCTCGTGGACATAGAGTCCAGTCGACCGCTGTTCCTGTCACGCTCGCGTTGGTATTTGGCTCGCTCCTCTTGCTCCCTCTCGATGCGTCTTTTCTCTGCTAGGAACTCGGCCTTCTGGCGCTCGCTCATATTGAGCTCGGCACCGTGAGCGTCTTTGAGAATGCCACGTTCTCTCAGCAGGGCCAAAGTCGAGCCCATGCCTGTGTCGATCGTCTTCTCCTCGTCGACCCCTGTTGCGGCGATGTCTGCAGAAGCCTCTCTGGCTTTATCCTCTGAAATCTCGTGGGTATCGTCGCCCATCGGGTGGTCCTCGTCGTCCAAGTCTGCATCCATAGCCGTGACAGGCTCTACTGACATGGACTTCGGCCTCTTCGGTTTGCGTTCTTCTTCTTCCTCTGGCTTCTTCAGATTAGACACAAACTCGGAGATCTCGTCGATCACCACGCCTCCCTTCTGAGTCTCGTCCGGCTCATCGGCTTGTTCTCTTAGTTGCCGAGCAATGTCCTCGGGGCGAGTCCTCTTCCTCTTCTTCAAAGCGTTCTTGCGCTGGATGGCCAAAGACGCTTGCAAATCCTCGTCGTCGACAAAAGCGTCGTCCTCCACTTTGCGCTTCTTCTGGTTAGTGGCCACCCCAGAATCAAGGTCCATCATGTCGTCGGCTGGCGCTGTGTCGATGGGGAATATGTCATCTTCATCAACTGGCTTCTGCCGAGTTGACTTCGACTTCTTCTTCTTTGGCTTCTTAACCTTGATCTCTGAAATATCAAGGTAATCTGAAGTAGGAGTATCCTCTGGCAGAAAAGTTAGTGAAGTTCCAAATCGGTGAGATTTGGCTGAGAAATACTTACGAATAACGTCTAGGTCGATATTTTGCAGCTTCTTCGACTTCTCCGGTGCACCCAAGATGTCGCCCAGTTCTGCAATCGCGCCAGACCCATCGAGAGTGAACTTCTTGCCCTTCTTGCCATAGATCTCGTCGTCGTACTGAGCCAAAATTCCACGCTCTTCCCCTTCGTCTGCTGCCGCAAACACATCGTATGCTGGTTTCTTCTTCTTCAGGTCTAGTCTTTCCTGCAGCTGCTCCCTGGCCTTGAGGTCCATATTTTCGAGCTCGTCGCCCTCCTCTTCATTCTGATCGATGGTCGCGTCCTTGAGGGTCAGGATTTGCTCGTCGCCGTCAAGGAAGTTGTCCAGTTCATGCGCGACCTTTACACCAGCTAGATCTTTCGAGGTATACTCAACAGCCGCCAGCGCAGCTGCTTCAGCGGCAGCCTGTTCTTCTTCCAACTTCCTGGCCTTTTCGATGGCCTTCTGTCGCTTCTTCTGGGCCTTAAGCCACGCCTTCGCATCCACGTCGGCCTCCTCGACTTCGCCGAGGCCCTTGCCCTCGAGAATCGCATGGCGCTGCGCAGCTTCTCTTTCCCTCTTCGCGGCTGCTGCTCGCTCATCTCGTTTGCGCTTGGCGGCTTCGGCATCGCGTACTTTTTGGTAGTTGTCGTATGCTTGCGCTGAGCGGCTCTCGAGAGTACTTGGCGCATCCTCGTCGTCTGAAGCGGAGTTGTCGCGTTGCGATTCAGCTGGGGCGGCGCCAGGCACCGGTAACGGCTTCATGCCCAGCGAAACACGGATGCGATTCGTCTCTTCGATGGTCGCGGCGTCCATTTTGGCGGTTATTTGGGTACCGGATGGGCTATTGATGGTCGAGACGTCGGTTTGATTACAAGGCGTACTAAGATGACGGGCTTTCGAGGATGGCGGAACGCAGACTACGAATGCAAAAGTGGTTGATGCGCAACAAGGCTGGAGTCGCTGTTCACTGGTGCGACGGCGACAGAAGGCTCCATCCTTTCGTGGCCAACCAGGAAAAGTATGCGGCTCATCAGCACTGTGCCAAAGTCGTTCTCCACCGACGACACAAAAGCTTAGCTAAGCGAGGTGGGTCCCCGATTTACTACATATCGCAGCCTTGCGAAAATTCTCTTCTCGGTTTTCTTTCTCTCTTCAACAAACACGGGTCTGTGCCCAGCGATCCTCTGCTCCTACGGGAGTTCAGAGTTGAACGCTGCGGCAGCTCGATCACTCAAGGAGCCATCAAATTTCATGATGTCAATCTTCCGATCGACAGATCCAAGAGAGACCGGTCTTTAGGAAGCCACGTTCGCCGTAAAAAGCTTGAGCGTGGTGGAATATCGCACTGGGGACGTCATATTCCTACCCCTTTTCCGAGATCGTCGATCTTTGAGGTTAGGGAAAACCATGACTTGCCCACATACTTTCACCTGGGGAATTACTTATCTTGTTGCCGTCGAAAACCCTTCACGCCGACTGCGTTAAGCAGTTCGCAGCTTCCGTTTTGAGGCTTGCGCCCACCCGACAGCAACGAACAGCCAGATTTGCGGCGGGTCTTAACGTGCAATCAGTGCTTTGAAGCAAACAACGCGCTTGACCAGGTTTGGCAACCACGTCGTGATATGCTCTGTTTTCCACTAGGCCAGTAAACATGCTCGTCGCCCTGTTTGCGCCTGAAGCTCTTCAAGGAAGAATCTGCAGAGCGCGCCTGGAAAATTCATCCCAAGTGGAGACCATCCTTACCTGACATGGCACGTGAAAGCCTTCGTTGACGTCGGGAGGAGCTGTGATTTTCTCCACGGTCTCTCTCTCGGCGCATCCCGTGCCTGGCGCTGTCACATAATGCCCGCTATCCGATGCTGCATATTGCTTCTGCATCTGGGTGCCCACCCTCTCGCTTGAGTTGTTTCTAGATGGCATCAAGGTTTCTCGGTTGCGGCGCACAGTCCCCGTTCTGGGTATCCCGGCCGGCCGTGTCAACGGCGCCTACATGTGGGCGATGCCCGGTGCGGGGTGCATCCGTGTGATCTGGGGTAGTTATTGGCGTCGTCCGGCCCGATATCAACAGGAGACTCCGCCATCCCATCTGTCACACATCACATATTCTGGTCGACGCTACTGCACGGTAGTAAATGAGCAAGGAAACTCGGCCTTGAAAGTAAGATTTTCTGCTTCACGATGCCGAGTTGATGGCATCATGCCACCAGCAAGCGCCGGTGGGAGATAATGCTGTCCGTCCGCTTTCCAGTGACCCAAAGACAGCTAAACTCAGATGGAATAACATCAGGTGTTCCGAATCAAACAGCACTCCCGAATACTGTGTGCAACCATTCCAAGACAATATCTTCCATTCTTGTTCCCAGTTCCAAGTCATACTGGTGTAGGGCCGCAAGAAGTAGGCTGCTCCCGCTCTAGGCCGCACTTGGCCATCAGCCATGTTGTTGGACATGTCTTGGTCATTCGACCAGCCTAAGCCGCGGGACAGAGTGTGCGGGGAACGCTTAACCTCCTCCTCCACCTGGGCAACCCCAACCTTGATGTGTCCCTCAGACCAAAACCACCAATAACAACTGCAGTCTCTGGCGGATAGGACCGAACGACCAGGTTGTCTGATCTGCTTGCCGACGACATCATTCAGCCCCCTGTCACTGTCCCTCGCCCCTGCTCAAGCTGACTTTCCCAAAAGACGACCTGCCTACTCCACGTGTGGCATGCACGGCACTGCTTGAGCCGGGACCATTGTTACCCATCCTTCCTTCACGGCACTGCTTGAAAATTCTCTGGGTGGTAATTACCGGCATTGGTCTTCGCGGCCTGTTGACGGGAAGACTGAGAAAGACGGGGAAGGTTGGCGAAGGACAAACGGAAGGGGCACAGCTGGTATTGGGGCTGGGGTATTCGGAACCACTTTGAACGGCTCGACCAGGGTTTAATCACGGTTGAACCGATATAGCCCCAGGTTCCAGAGCGTGACGAGGGGCATATTCAACGTCAAGAGACTAATGCAGGCCGGCTTGACAGCTCGGTGATACTCCAGTATTCGGGCCTTCGAGGCACATCGCGTCGAGCTACCCTGGACAGTTACTCCATTCCCACGCCTCCCAGGGGATATATAAATCAGAATGGTTTACCTCCAACATGTCATGTCAGGAGCACTGGCATCCAATACCACCGAGCGTCTCACACAACCCATCATGAAGCTGCTCACTTCCGCTCTTCTGCTCGGCTCGTTTGCCACCCAGACCATCTTGGGTTACCCGGGAGCTCAAATCGTCAAGAGAGATGTTGATTCTTTCATTGCCACCGAGACTCCTATTGCCCTCAGGGAGTTACTCTGCAACATTGGGCCGAACGGCTGCCATGCTCAGGGCGTGAGCGCTGGTATCGTCATTGCTTCACCAGACAGAGTTGACCCTCCGTGTAAGTCAATCCCACATGCGATAGATCAGCATCATCGGTGCCACATATACCCGTGTGGTATTTGGGAGCACAATAGCTATGTCAATCGGGGACTATCACTAACGCTTATTAGATTTCTACACTTGGACCAGAGGTAGGCCCCTTTCAACACTTATTTACAGTCTTTCTGGGCTTATGAGCAGGAACTGAGTGAACTATAGACGCCGGTCTTGTCTTCAAGGCTATTGTCGACATCTTCACAAACAGCTATGACGCGAACCTCCAGACCAACATCCAAAACTACATCGCTTCCCAGGCCCGTCTCCAGGGTGTTTCCAACCCCTCAGGAGGCCTCGGCGACGGCCAAGGCCTCGGCGAGGCCAAGTACGAGGTAGACTTGAGGCCTTTCACTGGGGCTTGGGGTAAGATAAACCTACGTCCGTGGAGATCATGTCATGCTGATAGTCCCCACAGGACGGCCTCAGAGGGACGGCCCGGCGCTGCGGGCGACTGCGATCATCGGGTATGCTAAGTGGCTGGTGGCTAACGGCTACTCCTCGACGGCTTCGTCGGTCTTGTGGCCCGTTATCCGCAACGATCTCAACTACGTTGCCCAGTACTGGTAGGGGCCTCTGGCAAGTAGCCTTCATAAACCACTCTGACCTATTGTTACCAGGAACCAAACCGGCTTCGACCTTTGGGAAGAAGTCCAGGGAAGCTCCTTTTTCACTGTCGCCAGCCAGCACCGCGGTATTTACCCCTGAACTCTAGTACCGGCCAAGACTAACCCTATATCGCAGCACTTGTGGAGGGCAGTGCTTTGGCACGCTCACTGGGTCTGTCTTGCAACGCTTGCGATGCTGTTGCTCCCCAGATTCTCTGCTTCTTGGGCAGATTCTGGAACCCATCGGGCAACTACATGGTCGCCAACAGTAAGTTTACAGCTGGAGATGAGTCAAGTCTGCGCCGACCAAAGAAGCTAATTATCCACCAAGTTAACGGAAATGGAAGATCTGGTCGCGACGCCAACGTTATCCTCGCCTCCATTCACAACTTTGACCCAGCCGCAGCCTGCGACGCAGCGACCTTCCAACCCTGCAGTGACAAGGCTTTGGCCAGCCACAAGGTTGTTGTGGACTCGTTCCGCTCCATCTACGTCATCAACAACGGCATTGCGCAATCTGCCGCTATCGCAGTCGGAAGATACCCCGAGGACAGCTACTACGGCGGAAACCCTTGGTACCTCAACACCTTGGCCGCCGCCGAGCAGCTCTACGACGCCCTCTACGTCTGGAAGCAGCAGGGCTCAATCACGGTCACCCAGACCTCCCTCGCCTTCTTCCGCGATCGCCTCGGCTCTGTCGCCCCCGGAACCTACGCCTCCAGCTCGTCGACCTATACGTCGCTCGTCAACGCGGTGACGCCTACGCCGACGGTTTCATGAACGTGGTCGCGACCTACGCCCAGACTAACGGCTCGCTAGCGGAGCAGTTTTCGCGCAGCAACGGCCAGCCCCTCTCGGCAGACGACCTCACCTGGTCCTACGCTGCGTTCCTCACCGCCGCCCAGCGCCGCGCCAACGTCATCCCCAAGGGTTGGGTCGGCTCCGCGACCTCTGTCCCGGGAACCTGCCAGGCCACATCCATCGTCGGCTCCTACTCCAGCGCTACGGCGACTTCGTTTCCCGCCAACCAGACGCCCCAGACCGGCGTGCCTACGGGAACCACGACGCGCGACACGGCGACCCCGACTGCGACTGGCTGCCCCATCGCGAGCTCCGTGCTTGTTACCTTCACGCGCGGGTCGTGACGCAGTTCGGCCAGACGGTTAAGCTTGTTGGTAATCTTCCTTCGCTTGGGAACTGGAACCCGAGCAACGCTATCGCTTTGAGTGCCTCGGGGTACACCTCTGCCAACCCTGTCTGGTCTGTAACCATTGAGCTGCCAGCTGGCCAGGCTATCCAGTACAAGTACATCAACGTCGCCAGCAGCGGTACGGCTACTTGGGAGAGGGATCCCAACCGCAGCTACACTGTGCCGTCGTCTTGCGCGATCACAGCTACCAAGTCTGACTCCTGGCAGGGGTAGACGATCATGGGGCTCTCGGGGCTTCATGACATCAACAACAGCTATTTTGGACTGGATTTACGGTGCCTTGGTGGAACGCGGCGAAGCAAATGTTACATAACTTCTTGCATATATTGTGTTGAATATTCTATGGGTTTCATCCTGTGACTCTTCAAGATTGCTCAGACGCACGTTTCTCCAACTCCGTAATGATGGTGCTAACAGTCCACTCCAAAGTAGTCTCCATATCAATATCTAATCCCTTCCCAACTTGCGCCTTGATGTTCTTTTGGCCTAGCACCTCTGCATTTAGCTCGCCTTCCACGTTGCCGTTCTTGAACAGCCACGCGTGGGATTCCACGTAGTTGGGCCAGACGATCTTGTCCACGTATCCCGGAGGTCCTGCCAGAACCCCTCAAGAGTGACATAACCGTCGCGCGCTTCCCGACGCTGGGTCGCCTTGGCACGGCTCACCAGGAGAAACAGTTTGATATCGATGAGATTCATCGTACTCTCCATCTCCTTGCAGTAGAGGAGGAAACCGTCGAAAAGGCACACGTTGAGCTTGCCCTCGGTGAAGATGGCGTGCCCGGGGTTGCCAGGCTGGAGCCAGGCCTCGACCTTGGCCCTCATAGCCGCGATATTGGCTTCTGAAACAGGGCATTTACCGACGGAGTTTAGGTCCTCTTTGGAGTCTACGAAGGGCTTTACGATTCAGGTAAGTAACTAGACGGGGAAAGAGCCTGTGGACGACTGCGGCTTACCGGGAACGTTCCATTCTCACGGATATGAGTAAGAGCCTTTTCCATGTCTGGGATGGATATCGCTTCGGGACAGTCCCAGTCCAAGAGGCCGTTTTTGTCGGCAATCTGGCGAGGGCGATGAGTAAAAAAAACATCCGCACTTGGGTCGCGAGTTCACTCACTCAGACTCGGCCTTGTAAAAATCGTCCTCATGCAGGATGAACGTGTTTGGAAAGATGTCTCTCAGCAAACGTGCCAGCGTCGTCTTCCCACTGGAAGAGCAGCCGCTCAGTCCGACTATAACGGCGTTGTTCCCTCCCATCTTAATGCCTTCTCACAATGAGTTTCTGGGATGAGTTTCTGAGAGCGAGTAAGTTGTGAACGTACAGTCACAATAATGAAGCTGTTAAAACACCGCGGTTAGCGCTTCAAGCGAGACACTTACTAAGGAAAAACCTCGGGCTCGTCTGATAGTATTGCTTTCCGGCGAAGATGTGAACAAGCGGGAGATACTCACAGTCAGGTCCTCATTTGAGAACCTCACAAGTAGTAGCTTAGGCAGCTCAGAGCTCCCCAAATCAATAAACCCCCACCACTACCCCTCCCTGGCCAGAGAGAAGATGGTGGGGACATCGCTCGCTAAAGGGTCACCGGCAGCAGCGGTTCAGGGGTTCAGCCACATCCAGACCGGCCAAAGCAGGCAAGGCACGCCCCTGACGTGCGTCATCCGGCCAGGCACAGCGCTGTTCCACCACGCGAAGAGAGGCAAGCAACCTGACGGGACATCATCAGAGCCCATTCCACAAAAAAGTTGCAGTTCATCCCAACTTTTCCGACCGACATCTTGCAACCTCGCTCGCAGTTGCGCCTTTTTAACTCAGCAACTTCTTCGCCCCTCTCTCTTTCATCGATCCAGAGGTTCACTCCCAGACCGAGACATCCGCAATGGCTTCCGACGCAGTTGTTCTCTCGACCTCCATCGTCGCCCTGATGACGGGCTTCATGCTCGGCGTCTATTCGATCCGCGGCTACCTCATCTCCCCCGAGTTGCGCGCCGAGCTCGCGCCAACATCGACGACCCCGTCGAGAGCGACGAGTCTGACATTGACGAGGACGATAACATTCTCGACCACGCGCCCAACTGGGCCAACGGCGTGGCCGCCGACCGCCGTGACGGTCTGCGTCAGCGCAACACCCCTGCTTCCTCCGAGAAGCCCGTTTCTTCTAAGAAGCCCAACCCTGACGCCGTCCCGCTTGCAGACTCCAAAGAGGAGTGCAAGCTTGTCCTTGTTGTCCGGACGGATCTAGGCATGACCAAGGGTACGCCTGTTCCTAGAGCAGCTGACAACCCGAGAAAGATCTTTCAACTAACACGCTTCCTCACCACAGGCAAGATGGCAGCGCAAGCCTCGCACGCGACCCTCGCATGCTACAAGTCCCTCTCTCGTGCCGCGGCTAAGGACCCCTCGTCCCCGGCCGCCAACATCCTCAAGCGCTGGGAGCGCCTCGGCCAGGCCAAGATCGCGGTGCAGATCAAAAACCAGGACGAGATGCTCGAGCTCATGGGCAAGGCGCGCAGCCTGGGCGTCACCTCCGAGGTCATCGCCGACGCTGGCCGGACGCAGATTGAGGCCGGGAGTCTGACCGTGCTCGGTGTGGGCCCCGCGCCTAGAAGCCTTGTTGACCAGATCACGGGACACTTGAAGCTTTTGTAGAGAAAAATGGACTTTTTTTTCGTTCGACATGGAGTTATGAATAAGAAAACTGCTGTGGACATAGGCTTTGACTCTGGGAACATACACGAAAAGGAGCGTAATGGCGTACGGTACATAAAAGTTGGCGATGGACTCGAGTATGTATTGCTTTTTGCATGAGGACATGGTATTTATTCCCGAATGATGACAAGAGTCAACGCTAAGGATGTATGGTTCGGTCGACTTTTGGTGTGAAGCTGGCTGAAATCCCCTAGACAGACACTGGGAAGGAGGACCAGCTACGTCCAAGGGTCCGGTTTCAAGCAGTAGTGCTCTAGCCCTCATGTGCTGGGCTGGACGGAGTCCTCCCTTTTTCAAACACGCGAGGAATCTCAAGTTGGGGAGCATCAAGATTTGGAGAAGAACCCTCAGCTTTGGGTATTCATGGTCAATAAGGGTGAAAATGCCTAAACGCCTCTTACATGCAACCAACTCCCCGTCCAACTTTTAGTCAACTTTTACAGTGTGTCATTGCCCGCATTAGTCCTTGCGCGCGAATCTTGACAGCGCCGGGCCGAGATCAGCCTCGACAGCCTGGTTCTTCTTCTCCCTCTCCTTCTGCTGCTTCTCCCAGATCTCGTCAACCTTCATCCTCTTCTCGTCGATGATGTTCTTCTTCCTCTGCTTCCGGAGGTACTTCTTCAGCGCGCCGTTCTTGCCCCTCGCGCGGTTCCTGATCTCTTCCTCGATCGACAGCGGCTTCGCGTCAAGGTCCTTGTCAGCCTGGCGCTGCTTGTCGGAACGCAGGTCGATGTTGCCGATGAAGTTGGGGTCCAAGGCAATCATCTCCGGCTGCAGCTTGTTCAGCAGACCCTTGACCTCGGCCTCCTGTCTCTGCTTGGCGTTCTCGAAGGGGTTGACCTCGAGGGCGTCGAAGTTGGCCTCTCCGGCGCCGGGGACGATGATGGACGAGAATCCTTCGTCGTGGCCCATGCCCAGAACATCCTCGAAGGGGCACCATCTCACTCTCTCGATGCGCTTGCCCTCACCGCCCCATGCCATATACGGGCTCTGCACCTTTTGCTGGACGGGCTCGTTCTTTCTGAAGAGGTCCTTCCAAACGCTCGTCTGCGTACCCCATCCGACGGCCGTGAGACCCGAATCGGAGATGGCTACTGAAGACGCGGGCTGTCTTGTGAAGTACTGGTTCACCTCCCTGAACATTCTGATATCCCACACCGCCATCTTGCAGTCTTGACCGGCTGAGACCATGTACCGGCCCTCCCGGTCAACGGCTAGTGACCTTACAGGTCCTCTGTGAGCGAGAAGCTTAACGAGGGGATCGCTTTGGTTGGGTGACCAGAGGGTTACTGTGCCATTCTGGTGTCCGACATGGAGGACGGCGTTCCACGGGTTTTGGGTCATAGCAGTTGGCGGGCCAAGCTTCGTAGGGATCTCGGAGACAATGTTGCCGGTCGAAACGTCCTGGTACTTAAGGAAGCCAGTTGATGCCTGAATATGTTAGAATAGCGAAATAATGTATCTGCCGGGAATACTCACCACCGTGCCCAAGAGGAAGTGGTAGGGGAGAAATTCCATATGCGTAACCTCCATGTGCTTCCTCAAGCAGTGAATCTCCACGCCGTTGTGGTCGTAGATGTAGACATACTTCTTCTGCGCAACGGCGAAAAACTGGTTGTTATGCAGCCACCTTGCGTCCCTGATCGTCTCGCCGAGCTGAATTTCGCACCCCAACTTGCCTTCCCTCCAATCGAACGTCGCAAGATGACCCTTACGTCCTGCGAGCAGCAGTTCTCTGCCGTTACGGGTATACTCGCCAACGTACGGGCCGAGTTCATCCAGCTTCAGCTCGAAACGCTTCTGCGCCGTCGTGATGGTGACGCCCTCGGTGATCTCATCCTGGCGGACCTTGTAGGTCCTCTCTAGTTCCGTTTCGGGTTCGAGGAAGCCGCCCGTGTTCTCGAGCAGGATTTCGGCATCCTTGGCCTTGATGGTGGCGTCCCGATACTTGTTCTCGAGCCTCGAAAGGTTGGTACGCAGCTTCTTGTCCCGGATCGATTTGACGTTGATGTTCTTGCCGCGGCCGTACGATTTGTTCGCCTCCTTGAGCCTCCGGATCTTCTCCCGCTCCTCGCGCGGGAGGAGATCGGTCCGCCTCTTCACTTGGACCGCGCCATTGGAATGTGTGTTCTTTCGGGATATCGTTTGCGTCTCGGGGGTGTCGAGTTCCATGGTGGGCGGCACTGTCAGGTTGTGGCAACCGGTTTCTCGTGGAAGGCTGTCGCGAAGTCCTAGCTGGGGCGCGAGAAAAAAAAGTCGGCTTGGAAATTTCACTGGGCAAGTGTTATCGCGTGGCACGCATGGGCCTGAAGTGGATTCTTGCGGGGGTGTTTATCGATAAGATAAGCAGGTGGGCGAGTCACAGGCGGAATAGCACCTTAGTCGCCCGCACGCACGAAAAAAAAAGTCTGAGGACCCCGCGATCGCAAAATCGACGAGCAGAATACAGGGCCAAATTGCGCCGCACTCGACCACCGTCACCTCCCGTTTCTCGATATAAACCAAAAGACGCCTTCGCTCAACCTGGCTTCGTTACCTTTTCGATTTAAGGCTGGGGGAGACGGCAAAGCGCCTGCCGCAACCATGAATCACTCTCACCGACCTACCACCAAAGTCACCCACAAGCCCTTCAAGTCCAAGCATGCCACTAAGGGTGCGTTGAGGGACGCTGCCAAAGGTTCGCCCCCGAATTATCATTCTTTAACACCTGAAGCGCTTGATCGCCTCCGGACACTGTATACTGAATTTTTCCCCCCGTAATAGGCAGACTGCCCGGCGAAGAACGCGGCCAGCGGAAGACGCCCCACCAGCAAGTCATGTCAAAGTTCGACCGACGAAACCAAGCCAAGCAGCGCCAGATCAACAAGCGAAAGGAGAGACTGGAGGAGGCCTCGATATTCGTTGGAAAGGACGGCGCCCCAAGAATCGTCGCCGTGGTGCCCCTGTGCCAAGATGGTGACGCCGCGGCCGCCATCAAGCAGTTGAACGACAGTGTGGACATTGAAACCGAGGTTGAAGAGGCACCGTTCAGAGTCTCAGTCGATAGATTCAAGCAGAAAGTCCAGTACATACCCCTCAAGCGGGAACTCAACGCCGTTCTGGACGCCACCCGGGTCGCGGACTTTGTGGTGGTTATGCTCTCGGCCGATGTTGAGGTCGACGAGCTGGGCGAGCTGATGCTGCGTGGCCTTGAGAGCCAAGGTCTGTCGACTCTCTTCACTGTCGTCTATGGCCTCGACAAGATCGAGCAGGCCAAGCACAAGCAGTCCACGCTCGGCTCTCTCAAGTCATACATCACCCACTTCCACCCTGAGCAGGAGAAGCTTTACCAGTTGGAGAACAGACAAGAATGCGCAAACCTGATGCGTTCAATCTGCAACACCACGCCCAAGGGCGTCAGGTGGCGCGAGGATAGGAGCTGGCTCCTGGCCGAGGACATCAAGTTCCCCAACTCAGGACTTGACTCCACGGTGATCACCGGTGTTGTCAGGGGAAGAGGCCTCAAGGCCAACCGCTTGATTCAGCTTGGCGACTACGGAACGTACCAGATCGAGAAGATCACATCTGCGCCGTTGGCCAAGAAGCCGAAAAGGGGCGAGATGGCCATTGAAGAGACTGAGACCGAGGAGACTCTTGATACCCCTGATGAGGACCAGGATGACCTGGCAGAACTGGCCCCTGACGCCGCCATGGACGACGACGAGATGGAGGCCGACGGGCCGCCGGAGATCAAGAAGGGTGTTCTCCTCGACGACCATCACTATTTTGATGACGATTACTATGAGGCGGCGGAGGCCAAGACGAGGGTTCCCAAGGGAACGTCCAACTACCAAGCGGCGTGGTACTTGGGCGACGACGTTTCAGACTCTGGCTCCGACATGGAGGACTACGAGATGCAGGAGAACTCTGCCGATGAGGATGAAGCCCGCCCCGAGGACGGCCTCGAGGGTCAAGCACCAAAGGAGCCCACCGAGGGCGCGCCCTCAGAGTACGCCAAGTCCGAGATGTTCATCGAACCGGATGAGGAGGAGGATGCCGCCGGCCTGGCGGCTTACCGCGCCAGGAAGACGGACGAGGTCGAGGACGACAAGGAGTTCCCCGACGAGATCGAGCTGCACCCCGGCGTCCTCGCCCGCGAGCGCCTGCAAAGATACAGAGGTCTCAAGAGCTTGAGGACGAGTGAGTGGGTTCAGAGCGAAGACCGGGCGTATGAGCCCGAGGAGTGGCGCAAGCTCCTCCAGATCCCAGACTACCAGGCGTCGCGCTCGCGGGCCACGCGTGAGGCCCTCGTCGGCGGCGTCGCCCCCGGCACCAGAGTCCACGTCTACCTCAAGGGCGTCCCGGCGTCGTTTGAGAAGTCGTACCAGCCCAGCCGGCCGGTGACGCTCTTCTCGCTTCTGCGCCACGAGCAGAAGAAGACGGCCATCAACTACCTCATCAACCTCAGCGCCGACTACCACCGGTCGATCAAGGCCAAGGAGGAGCTCATCGTGCAGTGCGGCCCCCGCCGCCTGACCATCAAGCCCGTCTTCTCTCAGCCGGGCAACACGCCCAACAACGTCCACAAGTTCTGCAGATACCTCCACCCGGGCCAGTCCGCCGTGGCCACCTTCATGGGCCCCGTCACCTGGGGCGCCGTGCCGGTGCTCTTCTTCAAGCGCTCCGCGCCCGTGGCGGAGGGTTCCGAGGAGGCCGAGAATGAGTCCACCGTCGGGCTGACGCTCATCGGCACGGGAACGGCCCTGCCGCCCTCGACGTCCCGCGTCATCGCCAAGCGCGTCGTCCTGACGGGCCACCCGTACCACATCCACAAGAAGATCGTCACGATCCGCTACATGTTCTTCAACCGCGAGGACGTTGAGTGGTTCAAGGCCCTGCCGCTGTGGACCAAGCGCGGCCGCAGCGGCTTCATCAAGGAGCCCCTGGGCACTCACGGGTACTTCAAGGCCACCTTCGACGCCCGCATCAACCCGCAGGACTCCATCGGTGTCAGTCTGTACAAGCGTGTGTGGCCGCGTAACGCCGTCCCCATCGAGGGACCTCTTCTCGAGCCTGGTGTTGTTAGCCGAGCCGATGAGGGTGATGTCATGATGGATTGAACGGATACCAAGGAAGACCGGAATCAAAAAAAAGTTGGACATGATGAGACGGAAACGCCAAAAAGGGGGGGGGGCCGGGAAAAGAAAAAAGCATAAGATATTAGCAGTAACGTCGGCTATAGATACAGGTCTGATGCCATCCTCCGGAGTTTTTTTTCCAAAAAGAAAAAGGGTTAAAATCAACTCTTCTTCGCTTTTTCTTTCTCACAAGCTTCCATGATGATTTTTATAAAAGGAGAAATAGCCACAGCCCCTTTTCGATGTCCCCGTGTCCTAAGCGTTGAGACTGTCCAAACCTTCCGTCGCCCGCGGGCCGCCCGCCGCCCGGCGGTTCTCCTCGGCACCGCTGGCCTTCCACGCGCTCAGCATCAGGTTGACAATATGATCCACGGCGACGTTCTTCTTGACCTGCGCGAACACCGTGGGCCCGCCCTCGCGCATCTTGCGCGCGTCCCGCTCCATGACGCCCAGGTCCGCGCCCACAATCTCGGCGAGGTCCGTCTTGTTCACGACCAGCAGATCGCTCTGCGTGATCCCCGGGCCGCCCTTGCGCGGGATCTTGTCGCCGCCCGAGACGTCGATGACGTAGATGATGTAGTCGGCCAGCTCGCGCGAGTAGTTGGCGGCCAGGTTGTCGCCCCCGGACTCGATGAGCAGCAGGTCCGCGTCGAACTCGCGGTGCAGGTCCTCGAGGGCGGCGAGGTTCGCCGAGATGTCCTCGCGCACGGCGGCGTGCGGGCAGCCGCCCGTCTCGATGGCGCGGATGCGCGGCGCGGGGAGGGCCTTGTGGCGGGTGAGGAACTCGGCGTCCTCGCGGGTGAAGATGTCGTTGGTCACGGCGGCGATGGAGAACTTCTCGCGCAGGGCGAGGCAGAGGGCGAGCATCAGGGCCGTCTTGCCGGATCCGACGGGGCTGGCAGAGGAGTGTCAGTCTTTCATAGCATGACCCTCGATATGAAACCCTTCAATTGAGTTCAACCGGTCGCGCCAGGCTCTCCCTCCGCTGTCGCAATGTGCTAGCGCCGAGGCGGGAAGAAATGAGCGGTTGTCGAACCGCTGCAAGGCTGCTGATAACAAAGCAAAGACTCACCCTCCGATGCCAATCGTGAAAGCCCGGTCATTCCAGTTCCTGCCCTCGACAATGGGCATCTCGCGGCCGAGGTAGCTGCCAGGGCCGTCGAGGATCTCGTGCGAGTGGCCGTGCTCCTGGGCGTTGAAGCCGCCCTCGTGGGAGTGCGAGTGGCCATGAGGGGCGTCGTGCGAGTGCTCGTGAGACATGCTGCGCGTTGCGAATGGGATATTGGTCGTACGAGATCAAGGATATACGAAGCTGAAGTGGAGTTGTGAATTACACTCGAAGGTTGCGGTTAAGAAACCCGGTGCAGGGAGCTCTTAAAATATGGAGGGGTTGTGTGCTAGAGGGCGGTGCAAGGGGATCGCGGGGTTCGACAGCTTATCGATCCGATAAGAGGTATTATGGCGAGGTGGGACGCAGGGTCCCCCCCACGGCCGCCGCCGGCGCAGTCGATGCGGGGATGGAACGCCATTACTCCCAATGTTCCGTTCCGCGTAAATAAATCTCACGATGACGAGGAACACTGCTGGGGGCACTGAAACCACTATTTTTGTACCCTTCTGGAACCGGAAAGCCTCCGGTTGATTGCAAGTGCACAGCGTGCGAACGACAGAGGCCACCATATGTAAAACATGTTGCCCAGACAGAGCTAATCATCCTCACCTGTGTGTTTCTAGCATCGTATTCCCTATGACCGCTCAGCCCATCCCAGAGGCTGCGTATCTATCTGGCTGTAACCATGACCCGAATCCCTACCAACGCCAATAAATGCATGATCAGACCTCTCACTCACGCTTTGGCCTGAGAGTCCTTGCTCCCTTCGCCCGCCTCGTCCTTGGCCTTGGGCGGCTTCGGCACCCTCTCGTATGCATTCGGGCTAGGCCTTCTTTTGCCCCTCCCGTTGCGACCGCCCTTTCTGCCGTGTCTGTGGCCGTCGTGATCGTGGTCGCCGCAGTCATGGTCATGATCATGGTCCCGCTTGCTGCTCTTCCCCTTGCCCTTGTGGTCGCCCGAGGGTATCCTCCGTCTCCCGCCGTCGTTGTCCGCCTCCGAGTCGGACGAGTCAGATGATGAGTCGGACGAGGACTCGTCACTGGATTCGTCTACTGCTTTCGGGCGGTGGTAGATGCAGCAGACTATGGTCCCCATTCAGTCAGCCACAGGCACGTGGGCAAGAGACGCGAATATGGAGACGAGAAAGGGGTGGTGTCGCGACATACCTTTTGAGCTCTTGCGCCCCAAGCCCTCGTTGTCCACCACGTCCTCCGCCCAGCGCACCGACTGCCGCGACGGCGCATGCGCGCCCCTCAGCCGCAGGATCGCCTGCGTCCCAGTCCTACTATGCGCGCTGGTTGTCTCCGTCTGGGCCTGGGAGGGGGTTTGCGCCGAGCGCTGTTGCGAGCGGCCTTGTACAGCTGCCATTGTGGTGGGTATTTGTGTGTACAAGTTGTAGTCTTGTGCGCAGAGGGGGTTGGTTGGTGAGTGATTGCGCGGTGGATGTGCAATCGAAGTGGTTGCCACACCGATAAATCCTCAAATGACCGCCGAGCGCCGAAAATTCTCGAATTCAGATTCAGGTGCAGTCGTCAAAGTGTAGTCGTGGCGCGTGCTTGAGCGTCCTGAGCCACGGGGATCTGTCAGACGGCAGGCGGATCGAAGATATTCAGGGGTCGTCGGGGGTATGCTGATTTCTAAGTTGGAGGTTCCCGGACAGGAAGGAAAGGGTAGGATGCTTTTTGTTATTTTTTGGAGGGGGAGGTTCCAGGCCGATTGTCAGGTACATTCCAGGTTACCCCACGTCATTCCCTGGGGGCCCACAACTAAGGCGGCCCGGCAGCCGGCTCAGTGGTCGGAGGAGACTTAGCCATTCAAAGGAACGCCGGCGCCGTAGGAGTTCCGGATTCGGCCATCTTTCATCACGTCAACGGCCCGGGCCGGTGTATCAACGGCCAGCAACTTCGTCATTCGGGTTGAAAACAGCTCTGGTGACGTGCCGCGCATTTCACGCGTAAAGTGGTTCACGAGCAAACTGATGTCACGGCTATCTTTGACGAGGCGTTGACACGGATGCGGGCCGATGACGTCCCTATATCTTCGTTTCAAGTATGATACAGTGTGTTTACATGATGATTCTACATGCGCGTTTTACAGATGTTGTACAGAGTGTGGAGGTGATGCACGCAACTACGCAGTGGCTTCGGCGGCTCTCTTGGTGCCCTTGGCAGCCTTTTTCGCCCCCTTCATGCTCTTACGGGGACGGCTCTTGATGCTCTTCTTCGGCGACTTGTTGATCAACCACGCGTTCATCGGCAGACGAGAACCGACAAACTTGCCCTCGGGGGACCACACCTCGACAACAGGCCAGTGCGGCTCGTTAGCTTTCGTGGCAGGCTTCTTCTTCTCAACTTTCACAACGGACTGGTCCTTCGCCGCCCTCTCCATCTTGGCAAAGGGGTCGAGCGGCTCGGGCTCGGGCTCGGGCACGCGTTGCTGCTCGATAAAAGGCGCGCAGCCGGCAAAGAGGTTCTTGGTCCGCACTTGAGCCACGATCTCAACCCATCCACATCCCTCGATGAGGATGTCGGTCGCCAGCACGCGCCACGGGAGGTTCTCGACTTTCATGCCTGCGACTTCCTTGCGCGTGAGCGGGCCGGAGCGTTCCTTTGTCACGTCGTCGCGGAGCTGGAAGGTACCGGCGAGCTTGACCTTGTCGGCGACTTCGGGCATGGCAAAGTTTGGCACGCGCGGCGATTCTCTCTTCTGCTCCTGGAACTCGACGGCCTTCTCGGTGGCGGTCGCATGTTCGGGGAGGGGTGTGAAGTTGTAGGCGAGAAAGACCAGGTCCGGTGTGGTTGGGGTGATGCGGATCAGGCCGCCCAGCAAGAGGGACTGGCCGGGCTTCAGGGAGTGCTGCTCGGGCTTGATCCGGTGGTGCATGATAAGATCCTGCCGGTGTTCCGGTTTGACGTAGTTTTCGAGGTCTGACCGAGCGACTCCGGGCAGGTCTATCAGCTCCCCTTTTCCGTTACCGAAAGGGATCCGGATAGGGGAAGCCGTGGTGCCGGGTAGGGATGACACGGTAGGCATCTCCGGGAAATTGGTCTCGTTCCGGGCGGGCGGCAGCAGCGCGTTCACGTCCAGGCGATCAGCTTCGCTCTCGAACGTGCCGCCTGCCGAGTACGTCGCACCATCGCTGTCCTCTTCCTTTGCAAACATGGAGACCTCGACGTTGTGCTTGGAAGGAATGCTGGCCGTCGTGCCCTTAGGGAAGACAGACTCGAATAGCTGACTCTTGCCGACGTTGACCTTTCCCACCATCCAACCAGCGCCACCTCGCTCGTAGATCTCCTCCTTGAGCGACTTCGTCCACCAGCCCCTCTGCGCGCTGACGCACTTGACGTTACCCAGTCTGATGAGCTGACCAAATTTTCCAAGCGACCGACGGAGTACCTCTCTCAGGTACGGCATCAGCGCATCGACTTGCTCCTTTTTCGGCGCCAGGAGATCGGACCGGGTAATGATGAAGCTCATGTCGAACTTGCGGTCCTTGAAATATCGACCAGCCCTGTTTCTACGGTTGCGGTGCTTCAGGTTGGCGTCCAGAACCTGGTGCAACCTCGGCATGAATGACATGGGGAAGTCGGCGGCATCGATGACATGGTAAATGTGGTTGTTCTTGAACGGCGACTCCTCGATCGTCTCGCGCAGGGAGTCTACGGTGGGGTGGTAGATCGGCTTCCCGGAGTGGTGGTGGACCAGATTGTGGCATCGATCGCAGAGCGGTGCTCTTTTGGTCGCAGGGCGCGAAACTATCGCATATCAGCAATTGCAACAGGCATCTTCGGATAGCAGTACCGTACCATATCGATCCGTTTCCAGCTCCTCCCCGTAGCGCAAAGTCTTCGGATCCAAGCCCAACTGCGCAAGCTGCTCCTCACCCAGATTCTGCAGAGCCTCATCAACGATCTTATCCTCCTCACTAAGGCTCCTTTCCGTATTAGCGTCACTCGCAGACGCTAGAAACTCTTTTACTGCTCTCCTGCTCATGTCGTAGTACCCAGCTTGCCCGGCATCCGTCGTCTGTGTCAACGCGCCGCAGCCGCTGCACTGTAACGGGAGCTTCTTGGTCGGAAGTTGCTGCGCCGTTTCGGTCGCAGAAAGGGTCGATGTCGCCGGCGGCGGTGCTTCCGAAGTCGTCCCCGCCTCTATGTGCACGCAGCGTCGCTGTCGGTAGGGAAGCTTCCGATGCGCCTCGTGGGCCGGCGCAAACGAGTGTCGAGCGGACGCAGCGCCGAGGGACGGGCAGAGGTAAACCGGCACCTCAGCCAGGGCGGCTCGGTCGCCGATGCTCAGGGCGCTCCTGAGCCATCTCGACGACAGCGCGCGATGCATTGTCGCAAAAGAACAAATAATAACGTCTTGGTTTTTTTGGGAATATGAAACCCCTGTAACTTTTGGTTGAAGAGCTTCCAAAATTTTAGATCACCGTTCGAGCTTCGTAGGTCGGGCGATAAGATAAGCAACTCGAGCTTTCGTCCTAACAGCAGCGGACAAATCAACCCCCGGTCCCCGAAAAAGCAAGGGTCGCGGGCAATTTTCAGATTCTCGACCACGCGACTGACAGCATTTGGAGGTGTACATTGAAGAGTGGCAGTGATACCCTCCAGATTGTGACATTTCTGGAAATTTTTGTCAAAATGGTTCGCGTAGGGCAAAGATGGCATGCTCTAAGAGCTGTAAGTTTTCCGACTTCAGTCATCTCAGGCAGTTACACGTGGAAATACTAACACCTAACTCGTAGAAGGTATATACGAACGCTCAACAAGATCCGATATAGCTACTGGGACAGCTCCAATTGACACGAGAGCAACCTGCCAGATCCTGAACATACGCTTCGGCCCCGGTGCCGCAACACTGCCTCCCAATGTGACGAGGATACACATGGAGTTCGCCAGGCGCGCAGAAGACGGCCACTTCGGCCCCAAGTCCGTTCACTCCCCCTAACCCGGTCTCCCGTCCTCTGCGCCCTCGAGCACAACGAAGCAACACTAAACTGACATACCTTCCAAACCACCAGAAAGTTCTGGCGCGACATGCTCCCCCGCCTAAAGTACTACAACCCCGCCACCCCAATGATCGTCAACCGCAAAGCCAACAACGAGGGCGCCGCCGTCATGTCCGTCTACTTCTCCGCTACCGACGAGCCCGTGACCCGACCACGCTCCCGCAACCCCCGTCCTCCGCCATCGACAACAGCAAGGCCCCCCCGCCCCTCGAGGGCGTCGAACGCGTCGTCAAGATCGACATGAAGGGCAAGCACTCACAGGAGATCCTCGACCGGTTCCTCGCCGAGACAAAGGCCGAAGCCATTCTCCCTGGACCCGAGGACGAGAACGAGATGAAGGCCGTTGAGGAGCTGAGGATCAAGGGCGAAAAGGACCGCCAGCGCAACCTCAAAATCCGCGAGGAGGAGAAGAGGGAGAAGGCCATGTTGGCGAGGGCGCGTGCCGAGGCTAGCTCGTGATAGGGGGGCGAAGATATGTACGACTTGGGCGTGGGTGGGACAATTAAAAAAAAGTGTATGAACATCCTGTACAAAATGTACCAAAAAGAAACTCTGCATAAAGTGGTATACAATGGGAACCTGACTGGTTTGGTCCAAAAGCTAGGTCCATGATTTACAACTTGAATTCGAAGTCATATCAAATGCTAGAGACAATTTCAATGGCATCAGAGAGGATTCGCGGCGCAGACCGAATCATTGTTGATTATAAACTAGTAAGGGGCTTGCCGCTTATTTGCATCCAAAAACCCGTTGCCCACCCAAGAAAACCGACGAGCTCTAGGCCGGTACAGAAGCTGGCAGCAACCATCCAGATGCATGTTGATACCCCTAAACAGGCCGCTGAGGCCATCATTTTTCTGTAACTCCGATACTAATGCTTCCTATAGTTCATTGACACATGATACGCTTACTTTAACCCGAAGCCTTCGCTTTCGTGTACGGCGGTCCATAACATGTGTTCCAATCTTTCCCTCGACTTATAACGTCGCAATGCCAGCATATTGAAGCAGGTTCGAGCAATGGGGTACCTGTTCTCATCCTCGCCCAAACATGTGATTTTGATTGGGAGGAGAGCGGCGCCCATAGCCGGGACCCTGTCGGTGCCAGTGATAAAGGAGAGAAGCTTCCTTTGCTCGTCCGAAGAAGCGTCTTTGAAAGCTTCCCAGAACCACCCAACTACAGGTTCTACGCCATCGGGGTGCCTCGTCCCCCAGTTGTCGTACTCGGCCACGCCCCTCAGGGCATCCACATCGAGTGCCGTGTCTGAGCCTCGGACGAGCAACTCGATCTCTTCAGGCCGGAACAAGGACAGAGCGTTGCCACCACACACAGTGTAGAAGCCGCGCTTGAATGGCTCGAACTGCCGGGCAACCGATGTTTCGAGGAGATACCTGACGTAAAGGTTGACATATTCTCCCCGATTTGCGTTGGTGACCGGTTTTGTCTCCCCGCCCGGGCAAAGTGGAACTTGCATCACAGTCCCATACTTCTCAACGTCGACAACGAAGTCGAGCTGGAAGGTCGACTCAACGTCGCCGTCATACTCGAGCAGTTGCCTGAGACCGGTAGCCAGGCGTGGGCGGTATTCTGCGAGATCCTCCAAGGTGTAGCTCATGGTCGGACGGGGGTGTGCAGACGACCCAGTCGACGAGCTAGGAGCCGATGCAAGGAGTTTTCGAAAGGCAAACGGTGGCAGCGCCACGTCCAAGATGGTGGAGTTGTAGATGGCCAAGCCAAGCACGACGCCGACCAGGAAGTACTGGTCCGACGTTTCAAAGGAGTTGGGGTTGAAGTAGCAGAACTGGGAGTCTTCATCATAGATGAACATGCCTGCTGCATTGTTAGAAGAACAACCAAGGTTGATCGACACTGAAACGTACCATGCTCCGGGTTGAACACCTCTCGGACGAGGAGAAGAAACCACTCCTTCTTGAGGCCTCCTGCGTCAAGGCCCTCCTCGCCCTTGAAAACGATGCGCAACCCCTTCTTGATGTCCTCGCTACCGCTGCCAATGACCTCGCTGACAGCTTTCAAACTGTCATCAACCAAACACTCTCGCCGAACATCGAGAACTAGAAATTGCGTGACATTCCTTCGCGTCATGATGCTATCAAAGAAGGCGTCTCGCGCTTTGGTCATCTGTTGCCTGCGCGCGTCGTGCTCCAGGATTTGGGATTTGGCCCACATGCTCAGCAGAAATGGATATTGGCAGAACGAGAACATGCCCCGTTTCGATTCCCAGGCTTCAAACTCGGCCACCAGATCGGTGTAGTCGATCATGGTGTTGTAGAAATCGCTCGTCGGAATGATCTGTCCATGAGCTTGGATGCCTCCTCTGTGAGTACTGCTGCTCATGTTTCTTGACGTCTGATCCGGGCGCCGAATGTGTGTCATGTTGTTTGCCGCGAATACTAGAGATAAGACTCGCGCGGCCGCCCGGATCTGCCAGTCTTCGTTGTATACCATTTTTTCGGTTGCTCCTTCTGCTTCTTCGAGGAGCCACGTTGCGTCCCTAGCGCAGCGTAAAGTGAAGCTGCTGAGTGCCCAGCACTCATGTTTGGAATCAGCCCAGCTGTGATATCCACTTTCACCTCGTGCTTCTTCTCGTTTTGCCGAATGAGCCTATACGTCAAGAACCCTGCGGCCAGATCCTTGGTCTTGATGAATCTAGATTCGGAGTACCGCGCAACCCACGTGGTCAGATGGTTCTGACACGAGCTAGATGAGTTGGATATCAAGCCTAGGATTCGTTTGATGATGACGGAGTGCTGTCCAGATACGGGACCAGTTTTCAAGGTCGATATGTCCTTCCTCATTGCCTCATCGCGTTTCAGCGACGGGCGCCTGCCGTCGCTCCGCCCTCCATGGAAGACGTTCGACGCGCCATGGAGCAACGGATTGTCCAGGATGATGAGGAGATACCTCAGGTCTTCCGGGTCGGTCATGGGACGGCCAGGCCGTTTGAGTAGGGTCTCGGTAGCCTTCAGCAAGGCCCTATGCGTGTGGTCCTGACCGAAAAGTAGTTGAGACTCCAGAGCTCGAAGTTCTGTGGCCGATAGAGGCTCTGCCCCTGAGTCTCGTGTCATCTCCTCATAGATGGACATCCAAGATTCCGCCGCGTTGATGACGGATCTGTACCACTCGGTAACGTCGTTCCATTCCACTTGTGGTGAGCGCGGCGTAATGAACGAAGGCGCCTCCTCGATTCGGTGTGAGGCCGACCGCTTATGACGTGCCCCGTTCTGGCCCTGGCTCCCGGCCCACCACGTGCCGTTCTCAGCAAAGTCGCCGAGCAACAGAAGTTTTGGATCGAGGTCACAAATCGGGGATTCGGTGTGCTGCTCTGTGTACTTTGGTTCGGGCCTAGGAACGGTAGGTCGCCGTGGTGCAGATTCGCTTCCTGAGCGTGTGGCTACGGCAGGTCGCCGAGACAGGAAGGACGAGTTCACACAATGAAACGAGCTGAAGCACGTAGCGATGTAGTCCTCGAGCGGCTTAAAGATCCTCTTCGGGTCGTCGGGATTCCAATATCTGGGGTCCGTCGGCCGGGGCACTGTGCCGTCCGCCGTGAGCCGGCGCATTGAAGGTCTTTCGGGATAGGAAGATGAGAAAGATCTTGCCGTGGGGGGTGCGCGAAGCGGATTGGGATGAAGTGTCGGCTGCTCGGGAAAGACGTAGCCCGTCCCATTACCTTGACTCCTCTCTCGCCTGTGCTGCGGGACTCCCGCAGTCCTCGAAGTGCATAGTCGGTCAACCTGTTCCCCGAACGAGCTGGCATACACGTGCGCCTCGACGGTTTCTCGCTGTTCATCCTCGGAGCTCGACGATCTCCTCATCGCCCTCGCTAGATGTGCGTGGATACATTGTCGAACCAGCCTTTTAGTCTGCTCGAGGGAAATGGGCCTGACCTCGTATCGTTCGGCTGGGCGGGTCGGTTGTTTCTGCGGTGAAGCCGAGTCTTGGGGTGGGCGCTGAAGCCACTTGGGGCCGCTGTTGGCTCTGGTACTCTGCTGGTCCGGATAGATATCGTTGATGGTCACACAAACGGTGCATTTGAAGACCTTGAGCTCCCTTGGCCAACGCACCAGAGAACCGCAGGTCATGCAGTTGCCTGTAGCGAAGTCCCTGCTGCCACCGTTCGTGCCTCCTCTCTTATGTGTGTTCCCCAGAGGCTTCGTCATGACGGGCGCATCGTCCTCGGAGTCGGTATCATGGGCAGCGTCGGGGCGTTTCTTCTTGCTCGAGAACAGCGAGGGAAACGGGTGGCTCATGGAGCGGGAATGGGCCGGTCGGCGTGGGCGTCTGGGGTGAAAATCGGATTCGGAAGAGCTCGAGTCGGCTTGCAGATGCGGGCTATCCAAAATCGCATAATCGGGCAGTCGTCCCAGTTGGCCAGGTGGTGCAGTGAGCGAGGGGCTGTGTACTCGGGAGACCAGGTCGGCGGAAGTTTGACGGAGAGTAGGAGGGCGAGGAGGTGGAGCATGACGTTGCGACCAAGGAGCCATGTCTGCGAGCGACACCGTCTAATGTCTGCGACAACGACAACGGCGAGGGCATGGAAGCTTCTTCCTCTGCAAACAGCAAACAGGCATGGACAACGAAGATGTGCAGGAAGACTGGATTAAGCTTTTCTGGGAAAGCGTACTGCCCTGCTCAAGGAAGGCAGTTGAGGTAGAGAGTGTTTTGATCAAGACGGGGAGGTGCGGCTCGAAGTTGGAGGGAGGCCAGTACTTTGTGTATGCGCGTGTGTCTGTGTCTATGTCTCCCTTCCAGCAAGTGTGTATGGACGTAGGATGTGCACAAGTCAAAGAACGAGACAGAGCAAGACACGACTGCAGGGGACAGGCTCGCGATGCACGACGATGCAGGTGTCGGTGCACGAGGAGGACGACTCCGATGCGCCAATACCGGGATTATGCTGTGGTGGTCGGGTCTGGCTGGGAGGCTACAGAACTAACAAACGCCGACATTGACTGCCAAGCGGCTGAGAGTTGACTGGGTTGTGGACAAGGAACCGCAACGTCGTCGCCGGCGTTGTTTTTGTTGTGGCCCGGTTGGTCAGGCCGGGTCGAGGTTAGGGAATTGACCGCCTCTAGTGCCCAAGCCAACAATTTGCGCCGTGCACGGGAGGATATTAGACGACACGACGGACATCCCAAGACGATTCGGATGTCGTGCCTTCCAACTGAGCGCCGCCTGCCGGGCTTCCAAATTTCGCGTCCGTTCCTCGAGACTCAAAGTAGGATTGACCAGGACCAAGGCACTCGAAACTCGAGTCGGGCTCGGCCGAGGGTCCTGAACAATGGAACGCCGCCAGCCGAACCAAGACATAATCACAGCCTCCCGTGTTCTCTCGTTCGACTCGTGCCTCGTATTCGACGCTGGGCATGCGGTAGGTACCCAAGGCACAGGCAAGCCAGGGCTCGATATATTACCACATTAAACAGCCGATCCCCGCGACGCACCGTGGCTGGCTGATTGAGCGTCGTTCCCCATTTAATCCAACGAGTTTTATCTCCCTGGCATGATGTGACCCTACTCGACTCACAGCTTGAAGGCCCTCAATTCAAGTCCACTGTTCCCAGCACGGAGAGCTTGCATTTCGTCGCATGAATTGCTAAAGAGCTTGATGGAATTAAGGCCACAGGCACATCAAACATCCCCAGCAGTACCAAATGCTCACGTAAAATACAAGCAAAGTGGTAATTAGCCTGGCCCCTGTGGAGCGATACAATGTTGCAATTTCGATATTATCAACCCCTGCTCGGTTTCGAACAATTCTCTGGTGATCAGGGTCTTGGGCGGTCCATTCAAGTGAAGCAGGGGCGTTTCTCTGGGTCCTCTTCCAGCCTCTCTTCCCTAGTGCGACCCAACATGAACACCTGCAAACCCAAACAAATGAGGTCGCCCGCGGCTGTAGGACCGAACCTGCAGGGGCAGCACTCCAGCGTGCCTTGCCTCCCGCTATTGCATTGCCTTAGCACACCCTCAGCGCTGCAACTAGCGGTCCAAGGTCGCACTTCCCCGCTGCCGGCACGCTGCGGATGGACGGTTTGTTCCTTTTCCCCCCAAATGTCGCCCATCCACGTCTCCTTCAGTGTTCCGAGTCCCCCGTTGGTGCCATCTGCGCCAAGATCGGCTAGACTCGCAAACGGGGAAACAACTTCATCGTGGATCCCCGTTTCGTCCCTGTCAAGCTCCGCGATTGGACCTCTTCCTATGCCTCTGCTGTCATACTTTCAACCTCAACCGTAGCTCTTGCGGACAACACACACGCACGTGACACGCAAAGGTTGCAGCAAACTGCCTCGGCCGTTTCAGCATATATCGCTCCATCCATGAACTCGCTTTCGAGTCCGACTTCTTGTCAACACCCTCGCTGTCCTCGGACAACCGGGGTCCCCCAAGCTTGTCGGGAAAGCTTCAGCTGAACAGCTCCGGGCCTGACGGCTCCCGTGACGTCAGTTGATGTTATTGCGGATGCCGCCCGTCGCCGGGCAAAACGAGTGCACATACGAACTAATTGAACGGCGACAAGCTGCTAGATATGCCAGCGGACGCCTTTTCTAGGAAACGTGGATGCGGATAGCTGCTCATTGGCCAGGCGCCGCTCGCTTATCTCTGCAATGCTGGCAACGCCAGATCTAAGCATCATACACTAAGAGGAATCGAACATCTGACTGGATGCAAGCATGTTCATATTCTCATTCGTCATAACGTATGGACAACTACCTATCAACGCCCTCTGATGCCTCACAACAGTTGGGCAAACTGAGGCGATAAGGAAAACGGACAGTCGATGAACTTGATCGTCTCGTTGCACCAGTTCGCATCCTGCGTGCCGACCCCCACCATTCTCGCCTTATCCGACGCCTTGGCGCCCTTGTTGATGCTGCCTTGGAGCGTGCTCTCGAAGTCGCCCTTGACAATCTTCAGGTCACCCTTCAACTCCGCCAACACCTCACCGCTCTCGTTGCGGAGCTCAAAGATACTGACGCCGTGGTCGATTTCCAACGGGCTCGGGTTGTACACCTTCATCGTGTTGACAAATCCGCCGCCTCGCTCTTGCGAGCTGATCTGTGCGATCTTGGGGCCGCCCATACCGACAATGGGCACGTCCTTGGCATACTTGACCTTGGCCGACAGACCGAGCGCCTTGATCGTGCAGTCGCCGTTGTCGAGACGCAACACCAACTCGTTGTCGCACATGATGGCTTTGACAAACGCCATGAAGGCGTTGCGGTCAACGATCTTGATGAGCTGGTCGCGGACAACCACTTCCGTTCCACCCGACTTGGTCTTGACTTCGGGGAGGTCCAGCTTGCCAAAGCAGCCGCCGTTGAACATCATATCGACCGTCATTGGGGCCATGGTCGCGCCCATAGGTCCGGTTCCCGTGACCCTGCTCACGATTGTCATAACGAAGGAACTGCGAGTTTCGGAAGTCAGCGAGGCAACATACTCGCGGTGGTTTCCGGCAGGGAGTCACTCACTCAGCCGTAGGCTGTGAGATCTTGATCAGCTCCACCTCCAGCTTAGACCGGTTCAGAATGGCCTGAGTAATCGCGTCCATATTGGCTAGTGTGCTGAATTGTGGAGCGCTAGAAGAGTGATGACGTGAACTGAATTGATACGAGAGTGTAAGTGACGAGTTGTGTGCGATTGAGGCTCGTTGAGTTACGGGCACACAAGATGGCGCGGGATAACGACTTTTTATACATTATACACGCCACCCATTCGTCTAATATGCTGGTCATCACTGCCGCGATGCGGCTTCACTGTCGTCAGAACACATGCAGGTTCAGCTGCCATGTGCTACCGGGCAGCCGCAATTCTCCTTCGTTTGCCTCGGAACTTGTCTCGTCTCCGACAAGCCCGCCTACCTCCACAACACAGTTCGCATTCTTCTTCGCATAGCTTGCTACCCTGCCACCGGCCATGACTGTTGACAAGGCCTCCCAAGGGTTGATGGTCAGAGCTATCAGACGAAGATTCTCGTCCACTCGGTGAGCCCAACATATCGGACAACGCCCCTGCGTGTATGGCAGACCCATCAACCACCAGTCCCCCCCCGAACGGCAACTCCCTGTGCTTTGAAACACCAACACGGCAACGGGGGGTCCGCAACCAAGGAGGAGCCAGCTCCCGCACGACGCACCCGCACCCGCATTCGCACAGCTCACGTACAGGCCATCGCGCATCCATTCTCACTGCTCCTATTTCCAAGTCCTCGCTCGCTTGGACGTCCGTTTCGGGAAGTATCGTGCGCTTACGGCACCAGCTCCAACCCACCCCGGGACCCGCACCTCCGCCGTCGACGAGTCTCAGCTGCGTTCTCCCACCTCTCAACCGCGTGTCAGCGGCGCTAGAACGCCACAGTTCCGGTTCCAGGAGTCGAACCCTGGGGGAGGCTGTGAGCACTGCCTCCGATTCACCAAGGCTGACTCGAAAGGTTGTGGGTTTCCTCCGAGGTGAGTGAAAGGGTAAAACATTGTTTACTCTCCGCCTTGTGAGTTATGCGTGACGCAGGTTTGTGCGGGGGATGCATGCCTAATCTCGGCATGCTACGTTGAGAAATATCGCGAGAACTTCTGGCATGTGCTTCAGCCTTGTCGCCGAGGGAAAGGAGAGGCACGGGGTGACCATCGATTGGCGGTGTCACGGTAACGTTCAAACGTAAACCAGAAGGCGAAGCTCCCCGCAGTAATGTGGTTGTATCGCGAGGAGGGGCGATATTGAGTGGTACGGGGGGAAGCGGCTTAGTCTTCGATAATCACCATGTGACGGTAATGCGGAGCCAACTTGCGTAATGTCACGGTTGTTTGCCTTCTGCCCCCAAAACTGTGGGCGAGCTTCCGCGGGTCTTGGGAAGCTTGGAGATGATGTTCTGGGCAAAGCCCTGGATGGGGTCCGAGAGAGGGCATTCGTCAACTGCAACGCGTAAACCGAGAAACAGCACTCGATCGGGGGTGTTATCAACGAGGCGGTCCCGTACGGCAAGGCTATGATGGAGAGCCGTGGTGATTCATCGCTTTTTCAATTCTTTGTCGGAGCAGGGCGGCTTTTCTCGTTCGTCCGAGGAAGAACGGAAAGAATGAAAGACTAATAACATCAAGCTTTTTGTGACTTTTTCTTTTCTTCCTCTCCGTCTCGCGCAACCGCTCAGCCGAGAACCCCTCAAACCAGACAAAATCGTCGTCATCATTCATCAACCGTTCAAACACCTTCTCTGCGCCGACCCGTATAAAACCCATCAACCGCCAGGCCCCGCCGACAACACCGACCAGAACAACAACCGCCGTTTCTCTACAACCGTCCCACCAGCCTCTGACTCCGATCCGATGCTTGTCTAAAAAGTAGGAAGTGAGATGAGCCCATGTGGAGACTTTTCCAAACAACACCGACCGCGACGACGACAACTATGCGGGGGCGACAACACGCTTTCGAAGGGTAATATAATGATTTCGCTATGTGCGGGGGGTACTTCTGTCACGCTGACGCACAGAGAGCCCTTACACTCCGGTAGCGTCATCAAAGACGATGGCGGCCTTGATGGCGCTCTTGTTCTTGATGGACTCGAGGGCCTCGCCGAACTGCTCGAGCTTGAACGTCTTGTTGACGATGCCCTTGGTCTTGACCTTGCCGGAGTCGAGGTAGTCGATGGTGGCGGCTGCGTGACGGTCAGTATTGGGAACACGGGTACGGTATCGCGGGACTGCGGGGCGGTACGTACGGAACATGTAGGTCTCGGAGAAGGAGCCGAGAATGGTGATCTCATCACCGAAGATCTTGGAAGGGGGCCATGACACGCGAGCGGAGCTGGAGTAGACACTGGACGCGGGGAATCAGCTTGTGCGGGCGTCTCCCGGGGAGCACGCAACCTTACCCGTAGACGACGAGCTTACCGCCGCGGCGGACGTAGTTGATGGCGTCCTCGAGGATCTTGACGGAGCCGGTAGCCTCGACGACGACGTCAAAGCCGTATGGGTTGTCCTTCTGGAGCTGGGTGAACTGGGCCTGGGGGTCGGAGCGGGAGAGCTCGATGTAGTTGTCGGCGGCATCCAGGCTGCGGGCAAGGTCCATCTTGAGACCCTGGGGCGCGGCGATGGTGACGTTGCAGCCGCCGTTGTGGCGCATCAGCTGGGCGAGCATCTAAACGAGGGTTCGTCGGTCAGTGCGTGGCGCGCGCCCCGGGGTCGACGGTGAACTTACGAGGCCGGTGGGGCCGGCGCCGAACATGAGGACGCTGGAGCCGAGACGGGGACGGATCTTGTCCAGGCCGTGGCAGGCGCAAGAGGCGGGCTCAAGCAGAGTGGCGTCGACGTCGTTGAGGTTGTGGATCTTGAAGACCTTGCCGGCAGGGTAGGCGCAGTACTCGGCGAAGCCACCGTTCATGGTGACACCGTGGGCCTCGAACTGCGAAGGCTGTCAGTCTTCCCTCCTCAACCGTCCAAGTCATGGAGAGGGGCCGGGCCGTACGTGCTCGCAGAGCAGAAGCTCTCCGCGGCGGCAGTAGAAGCACTCGTTGCAGAGCTCGCTGTTGTCGGCGGCGACACGGTCGCCGACCTTGAAGTCCTTGACTTTCTGTAACCGACGTCAGCAGGGCTGTTCTTCTTGTTGATGAGGGCGGGGGAGTATCATGCGTACGGGTCCGACAGCGGCGACGACACCGACGGTCTCGTGGCCGGGAATCAGGGGGAACTTCGCGATGAACTCTCCCTCGTGGATGTGCTGTCAAGAAAGTATGAGCAACGCCGCTCGCAGAGCGTGTCCGGAAGTTCGTGATTTACCAAGTCTGCGGCGCTCGAGTTAGTCGTACGGGTCCCAGGACGTGTATCCTCTCGCTTGCACGGCGTACGCCGTACAAGAGAACATGCAGATCTCACTTACCAGTGCCGCAAACACCGCAAGCGCGAACCTTGACCAGGACGTCATTCTCCCGGATCTCTGGGAGAGGGACCTGGACAATTGACCAATCCTCGGGCTTCTCGTATCTGAACGAGGGGGTCAGCTAATCGCCGATGGAGGGGTAGTAGATCCAGCGAACAGAGTTCCGCGGGGAGCAGTATCTTGTTGCCGAAGCTGGGGAAAGTCAAAGCTCAGCACAGGGGGGTCCGTACCGGAGAGCCTTCATCTGCTTGGGGAGGTTCGACAAGTTCGCCATGATGGATACGTTGTTGACTTGGGGCTGGGAGACTAAACGGGGTGCTGATGTAGCTACATGATGCCAAGTCAGTACATGCCTCTCCGTGTAAGTGAAATCAACTTGTGGCTTAGGGAGGACCAATTGGGCATGGAAGCTGGCAACATACAGAAAAGTGCTCACTAGAGGAGAGAGGAGAAGAGAAGGAGCTTGGGTTCGACTCTGAACTGAGGATTAGGATGCGGCAATGGCAGCTTTATATACTGCCTCGAACGCAAGCTCACGTTCAAGCAGCGCGGGGGATGGGCGCATCTGGGGATGGAGATGGGACCAGGGTCCAAGGCGTTGGCTTGCGTGTCTGAGGTCAGGGTACCTACATGTAAACACTCCCTAGAACTTGCATTGTAATCTCAAATCGGCGACCTTCGATGGCTCCGACGAACGTGTGTATGTATCTCTTCACATTCGTACAGTACGACAGAAGACCGTGGGCGTTGGTGTAGCTGCATCCCGCATGCCATCCCGCACCCACATCTGCATCCTCGTCCACATCGACGCACCACTCGGCCAACAGATGACGGTACATACATACACTGGGCGGCACGTCACGCCGCGGGCAAAAGCCCAGCCTGGCCTGGCCAAGTCTTGATCGGTGAGAAGGAAAAGCACGTTTGAGAAAAGAACGGAGCTGTTGGCAGTGCCGTGAAGCTGAGCAAAGCCCCATCGCCCAATTCCCCCCTGTCCGTCCTAAGAGTGCCCCGCCTCCAGAGTTCCCCGCCAGCTTCGGCCTGCACATTGGGCGTCATCACGCAGGGCTGCCACTAGCAACGAGACTTTCTGGCATGAAAAAATTGGGGATAAGACGCCGCGGGAGCAATCGGCTGCAGGGAGAAGTGCTGGACTGTGAGGGGGAAAGGTGCTGCGACGCGCCCACCCCCGAGCATCCGACAACTACCAGCCAGTCAGCCCAGCACTCCAAGGTAGCTCATCCCACGGTACCGCAGCATGGGGTCGATGAATTCTCATCGAGCCATTCAGAGAAGATCGAGGCGGACGAGATGCGTCCAAAATGGAAGGGGCAGGAAAGGAAGAAGGGACCCTTGGGCTCGAATCGCAACCGAGAGAACATAACCTGGATTGAACAGTGACACGACCACCACCACCACCACCACCATCTTGATCACCACCACCTCTTCTCCCATTCCCTTCCAGCTGATGAGGTCCACTTGGACACCGCCGCGGTGCTTATCTCGCACATCCGATATCCTCTTCCCAAGGTGCGTCACCTCAACAAAACATCCCTTTCCGGAGCAGGCCCAGGGAGAGTGAGAATGTGGTGACACCTCACGGCACATGACATAAACTTACACTAGCATCCCGGCCTCGACCACACTCGCGCCTGCGCTCATGCTGGGCACCCGCGTCTGCGATTCTCTCTCCACGCGCTACCCTGGGTGTGGCCCTCCAACCGGCCGTTCCCCGGTTTGCTGGCCTCGCTGGCGCCGGCCCTTGGCGTGGAGACGCTGCTTTTAAATCAAGTTGACATACGTGCCGGGTTGGCGTGAAAGTGTGGGATGGCGGCTGGATGCTCTGAGGTGCTTTCTGCCACCCTCAGGTCCGGCGCGGCTTGCGTTTCGTGGCTCATGAGCTTAATTGTGTCTCTAGCCATTGTTCTGCACGACAAGGTGCTGGAGGGGCCTCACGGCTGTTCATCCCTTCTCGTGTGGCCCGCAGACTCCGAGGCAGATTGCGCCGCTGTTGCACTTGCTGGGCGCGCACGTAGATGTTGTGTTGGAAGGGACGTGGGAGAGGTGACTTTCGTAAAGTAACACGGTCCAGGATTGCTCCCGCCTACCCACCCCACGGTCGGGAAGTTCGAGGAAACTGCGTCCGGAATTCGGTGTAAGTGCAGCAAGGCCAGGCCGTAGGGTACAGTACACAAGGCAGGGTAGGTCGTTGAGGAAGGCGACCCGACCCCTTCCAAGCCATTCTTCCACGTCCTACTCGCTGAGACAAGATGAAAAGCAGACGGATGTGTGGGGAGCATGCTCGACTTCCGACTTACGCGGGGAACGAGTGAGACTCTCCCAGGCTGAGAAACCTGGCAGTCATGAGATTTACGCAGTCACCGCCACTTCTCAAACGTCCTACTAACACACCTCGGCACACATCCATCTTGCCATTCTGGACGAGGACGCGAGACTACCACGCAAGTTCGCTGGCACGGGAACGTGGCGCATTGCTTCTTCGTCTAGGGGGCTGCACACACACATGGACACACACCTGGAGTCTAGAACCATGCGTTATTCGTTCGAAGCCTGCTGAAGCTATCCTACGTGCGTCGGCGCTTACCCCAGGCTCTCAACATTCCTTCATAGACGGACCCCTTTCTCGTCCGTCCTCGACAACCCGAGAACAAATTCGGACGTCCTCTTTTCTTTTTTTCTTCCTTCGGTCGCTCTCAACATGCAGGAGAGTCTTGAACGTGACCTCTCGAGACTTGAGCACCGCCCCCACGTGCTTGCCAGCAGACACCGCTTGCTCATCACAGCGTGGTAGAGAAAAAAAAAAGAGACAAAAGGACGATTCACGGTTTGGAGGAAGCAGCACAAGCTGCAGGCTGCAATTCATGACCTTTTGATGCAAACGATTTCCGAGGATCTAACCTCCAAACTCCCACGATGTTCCCCCCGTAGTCTGTGACGTTAACAGACGCGCGACTGATCCGGCCATCCACTTTTTAGAGTACATGTCGGTGCCTTTTTGTTTCTGCCAATGCGTCTCGAGAGTAAAAGCCGATAGGAAAGAACCCTCTTACGAAGGGGGAGCGGCACCACGGCCACGGCCGCCGAAAGGTCTTCTCTCGCGCTCGCCCTCGCCGAGCATGCCGCGGGGGGGAGCGTGGGAGCGCTGCTGCTTGATGTGGGTGGCGGGGACAATCTCGGCGGGAAGGTGAAGCCACTCGCGGAGGTAGTCAAGACCCTCGGGGGTCAGGGTGTAGTAGTAGTATTGCCACGAGAACTGGGTCTTGACATAGCCGCGGGAGTTGAGCGACTGCAGGGCCTTGACGACGAACAGGTTCTTGGTGTCGATGTCGGGGTGCTTGGGGAGGTTGAAGTCCTTCTTCGCGACGAGGACACCCTCACGGAAGAGGTACTGTAAATTTCGTCGTCAGCAATGTCAATCCTCCCATCGTCTGCGTCGCGCGCCTGCAAATTGTGAATCTAACCTCGTGGATCTTCTTGCGGTCGGCCTTGGGGATCAACATCGTGGCGGTTGTCGCTGGTCGCTTGCTCAAGGTCGATGTTGGAAATTGTCGTGTCGGCTTGCGTCGAGAGCGTTCAACACAAAAAGCGAGAAATCTTTTGGTGGGCTGGAAAGGTAGGTACGTAGCCGGGTGGTCTTCAACCCTACCATTACCTCAGCAGAGGCGAGTGGTCAAGCTCCACCAAGAGATACGTACCGTTCTAGCCACATGTCCATCCTGAGAGCGTGTCCAGTGCCACAGTGGCTGTGCAACCTACAATTGACATATCCGATTACAGGTGCGACTCGGTAGATAAACATTCGACTACTGTCGCTTTGCCTGCACATCGAGACTCGCCTCACCAGTCGCAACTTGGCTCATCGCATCACCCCAAGAACAACATCGTTGCGCCCAGGGATCAAACGAAACACGAATCCACGACGGAAGAAGATAACAATACGCCAACATGGCTGTCAAGAACGTCAATGTTTTCGTCAGCACCTTTGCTGGACTGGGCCTGCCGTCCACTTTAGTCCTTCCCGTCCCCTCGACAACGACTCTATCCGACTTGCGACACCAACTTGACGAGCGTCTGCCTGCTACGGGCAACCGACTCCTTCTAACGACAGTATCAAACAAGGAGCTTTCTGCGTCGTCCACAAAGCCAGTATCGGATCTCCTGTCGTCCATCAACGATGACTTCGTTTCTTTGCGACTATCGGTGCCGCTATGTGGTGGCAAGGGCGGTTTCGGATCCCAGCTTCGAGCCGCCGGTGGCCGCATGTCCTCCAAGAAGAAGCGCAACCAAGGGGATGCGAATAATTCCAGTCGAAACCTTGACGGCCGACGTTTGCGCACCGTCACGGAGGCTAAGGCCTTGGCCGAGTACCTAGCCATCAAGCCCGAGATGGAGAAGAAGGAGAAGGAGAAGCGTCG
Source organism: Colletotrichum coccodes (assembly GCA_020466075.1). Lineage (NCBI taxonomy): Eukaryota > Fungi > Ascomycota > Sordariomycetes > Glomerellales > Glomerellaceae > Colletotrichum > Colletotrichum coccodes. The sequence goes on from JAIMZG010000913.1 coordinate 39,769, forward strand.
CGAGCGCTGGCAGCAGATTGTTGAGCTCGCAGAGAAGCGCGAGGACGAGATCAAGAACGGCGGCAAGGGCCGCCTTGATGGCAAGTGGGTTGAGGACAAGGAAGAGTCCAACGAGCGAACCCGGGAAGCCGTACTTGCCGCCATCAAAGCCGGAAAGTACAAGGACAACTTGCTTGGCACCTCTCATGTGACGACGGGCTCAGAGGAGACTGATGAGGCGACGTCTAGTGAGGATGAGAATGAAGAGGGAGGCAGTTCCAAGGAGTCTACGCCCCCATCAGAACCGGCAAAGGACAAGCCGAGGACCTTTTTTGGATTCGACGACGATGACGAGTTCATGAGCTCCGATGACGATGAAGTTGACGGCAAAAAGAAGTGAACATAAGAACTCCTTCGTTTCTTTCTTTTTAAACATATTGGGTCTTGCGCAGAATTCAGCGTCAGTGAGAGCGTACGGAGTTCCGGATAACCGTATTAACGGGATGGTACCAAGGGTTAGGAAATTATACAGATGATCATATGGGCGGACACTACAGATAGTTTTCACAGAATCGTATTCGGCGCCCGGGAGCGCCCTCAGCTTTGTCGCACGACACATCCTCCGATGCTCTATTTGAAGTCTCGATCCATCTCGAAGTAATACAGTCGTCCGGCTCCTCCGCCTAGTCTGCTCGCAACCTAGTCCAACATCACTTATGCGTCGAGCTTGACCGGGAAGTTGCCGGCCTCTGTTCTTTGTCAGCTTGCGCGTCTCCGACATACAGGTGAGGTGCTGACCTCGCTGCTCGTCCCAGCGGGTGTACCAGCCGGAGGGGCACAGAGAGCGGTAGCCGAGCCAGAACTGCTACTCGTTAGTTTCTTGGTACATGCGATGAACGATCGTGGGTGGTCAGGACCTGGCGGCAGGGAGCGAAGTCCTCGCCCTTGGCGTTGATGCACTTGTGGTAGTCGACGTAGTTCTGCCAGCAGTGCTTGGTCTGGTTCATGTTCGGGAAGCGGGCATCGGTGCCTATGCAAGCTCGTGTTAAAATCACATTGCCTATCATTCCCGGCGCCAATTGAAGTGACACTGTCGCGGGTTTCGGTGGTTCGGGCGGAGGGTCATACCGGCTAGAAGTCGTCAGTTAGCCTCGGAAAAAGATCAGGCCATACTTCGGAGAGGGATATTTCATTCGCAACATACCAGTAACAAACTTGAAGGGCTTGGTAACGAGTTCCTGATCGTCGGCCATTTTGACTGCGTGCGAGTTCAATTGACGGGGAGTCGGTTCTGGTGATGGGACAGAGTGGGCAACGGCGTGCGATTGGTGTTGTTGCTTTGAGAGCAATTCAATGGTCGTTTCTGCACCGAGAATCAGGTGGTGACGGGCAAGAACGGGTGGATGCCTGAGACGGCCAATCAGGCCTCAGGCATTGAAATGGTGGGCTGAGCTCCATTCTAACATCAGACCAGACTGATGGAAGTGCAGACCAACTTCCAAACACTCATTTCGAGATCCAATCCCGATCAACTACGCTCCCTCAGCTGTACCGCAAGGACCGAAAAATCTCCCCTCTTCAAAAAATAATAATAAACACCGTCAAAATGCGTCCTACTCTCGGTCTCCGCGCCTTCCGCCCGACTCTGCGCATGATGTCCCCCGTTCCCGTACGTTGAAATTTCCCTGGTCCGGACGAGCGCAATCGCTAATTATGACGTTCAATCCTTAGGCCGAGGACCAAGTCGGTATGTCGACACCCGTTCATAGCCATTGAGGCTTCCCACGATACCGGACATCGATTTCGACGACAGCTTGTGGTGGCGCATATTAATTAGCAGGAGCTGACACGTACGGTTGCAGGCCACACCGTCTCCCAGAGACTGCGCAAGCTCCGCCAGATCCCTCCCGAGCTGATTCCCCTCGGTACGTCATACAGCATCGAAGGGTACGTTGAATTGCCGTTGACGAAGAACAGGTGTCGTCGTCGGCTTCGCTCTGGCCGCTGCCACCTACTCGGTCGGACGTCACTTCATGACCGACAAGACCATCCGTCTCAAGCGTCAGGGCAAGTCTGCCGCCGACTCCAGCCACGGAGAGGGACACTAAGCGGAAGTCGGGAGAATTGCGGGAGACAGTTTGACCAATGGCGCCGATGTGTTATTAGGGAGGATCAGTTTGCATATGTCAACGACAGACAGATGAAAAAGCACCAGAGACGCTGCTTTCAGTTTCCTTTCTCGATATGCCTCTCGCTCTCGGTGTTGGAGGGAAGCCATGCCCATTTGTACATCAGTAAACCTTGTGAACGCCGTCGCTATGCCCTTTCAATAAAACTCGAATCACCCTTCCAAAACACCACGTCCTCACTCCGGCCTTGGTCCCGCGACGTCAAGCCCCTCCAGTCCTTGCATGGGGTCATCACGCACTTCGATCTTCGCCGTAGCTTCCTCTTCTGCAAGCCTGTCCTCTTCACCACCAGCATGTTCTGCCAACCACCCCTCCTGAAGCGATAGTCAGTGCATGGAACGCATGTATGTAACGCAGAAATGGCCTACCTGTTCCCAAACAGCCTTTTTGCTCCCCAGACCCTCGGCTGCACTCTTCGGTACTTTGGCGGCTGAAACTTTGATGACTCGTCCGAAGAATTCCGACTGGTCCATGTTGTCGATGGCCTCTTTTGCATCCTCCGCATCCTCATACTCAACGTAGGCGAAGCCTCTGTGAGGGTCGGTTGAGTTTGGCTTATCGTTCTTCGGCAGCGACACATCGGCGATTTCTCCAAAGGGTATGAAGGCATCGTGGACGTTGGCGGCTGTAACAATGGAAGCTAGCCCGCCCACGAACACGGTCGCCTTCCAGCGCGCAGAGTCCGTCATCTTGCCTCGAGTTCTTCAATCGGCTCTTTGTTCAGGCGCGCTCTGTGATAGTATATGAGAAAGCGGCGCGGCTGGGTGACACCAAAAGTGAATCTTTCGGGTAGTGGGGTTTCTGCGCAAGAGCTCCTTGCAACTCACCATTGGCTAGAACCGTTTGGAGCTGTCTGCAATGATGCACGTGACGCCACTTTTGGTGCTAAGTGTCTGGTGCACGGTCCAGTGTTCTGGCTGGGGGCGTGGGCTACAGTTACCTTAGGCCTGAGCTCGAACCTGGATGTGGGCTGCAATCTGGCATCATATTTCCCAAGTGCCAGCGGACACTGCAGCATTCCGACTAACTAACAGCCACCTCTCCCTAAAAGTTCGGCTGCCTACCTTATTTCCCAACTCTAGAGAATCTCGGCACTCCTCGCCGGGTCTTTTGTCCTCATCTCCTCCAACCAATGCCATTTTACAGCCGCGTTTGAGTTGTCTCGACTGGCCGACCTTCCCTTACAGCAACGTCCCTACCCTCCCTCCGAGTGCAGTCCTGGGGACTGAGTGATTCTCGCAATCATGGTTCGCCTTCGCGAGATCCCGAGGACCGCGGCCTTCGCCTGGTCCCCCGACCCTTCGAAGCCTCTTTTGATCACCGGCACCAGAGCTGGAGCTGTAGATGCCGACTTCTCTGATGAGACTAAGCTGGAGCTTTGGGACCTCAACCTTGACAACCAAGACCAAGGCCTCGAGCTGCAGCCCATAGCCAGCATCAGCACCGACTCGAGGTAGGCTCTGCTGCCACACAGTCGATTCGAACATCTTCGCTCACGACCCTTAGATTCTATGACCTTGCCTGGGGACCTGCCGACTCCGACCATCCCAGAGGCATCATCGCCGGTGCTCTGGAAAATGGCTCTCTTGACCTCTGGGATGCCGAGAAGCTCATCGAGGGCGCCGAAGACGCCTTTATGTCCCGAACAACGAAGCACACCGGTGCGATCAAGTCTCTGCAGTTCAACCCCTCCGACCCCACATCCTGGCAACCGCCGGCGCAAAGGGAGAGCTATTCATCTTCGATGTCAACGATGTCGAGAACCCATTCCGACTCGGTACCGCTGCCGCCCGCGCGGACGACCTGGAATGTGTCGCATGGAACCGCAAGGTTTCGCACATCTTGGCTACTGGAGGCTCCGGCGGCTTCGTTACTGTTTGGGATCTGAAGACCAAAAAGGCGTCTTTGACGTTGAACAACAACAGGAAACCCGTCAGCGCCATCGCCTGGGATCCCAACAACTCGACCAAGCTCCTTACCGCTACCTACGACGACACCGCTCCCGTCATCTTCCTTTGGGATCTCAGAAACTCCAATGCGCCAGAGAGGACGCTTCAGGGACACGAGCAGGGCATCCTGTCCTTGTCTTGGTGCCAGCAAGACAGCGACTTGCTGCTTTCGTGTGGCAAAGACAACAGAACCCTGGTCTGGAATCCTCAGACGGGTGACCGTTATGGAGAGTTTCCCGAGGTCACGAACTGGACTTTCCTCACTCGATTCAACCCTTCCAACCCGAACCTCTCAGCGACTGCTGGGTTTGATGGCAAGATTACCATCCAGACCCTTCAGAACACCAACCCCTCGAACGCTCAGGCTGCGACCACGAACAACCTCGACGGCGAAGACTTCTTCACCAGCGCCCAGACACAGCCTCAGGGGGCGTCCTTCTCTCTGAACAAGGCACCCAAGTGGCTTGAGCGCCCAATTGGAGCTTCGTTCGGATTCGGTGGAAAGCTAGTCACTTTCAAGCAAAATCCTCAGCAGCGGTCCACCAAAATCTCCATTTCGCAGTTCTCTGTCGACTCGTCGATCGGTCCCGCGACGGAGAAGTTCGAGGAGGCCCTGCAATCGGGAGATATCGTCAGCCTCTGCGAGTCGCGCAAGGAGCAGGCCAAGAGCGATGAGGAGAAGGCAGACTGGCTTGTCATGGAGACGCTCACAGGCGAAAACCCGCGCAAGCGCATTATCGAATACCTCGGTTTCAATGAGGAGGAGATCGCCAACGGAGTCTCGAGCAAGGACGAGAGCAAAGCCGAGGACGCCTCGGATGAAAAGAAGGACGACACCAAGGACGGAGAGAAATCCGACAACCTGTGGGGTGAGGGTGATGGCGATGGCGAGGAAGACTTCCTGTCCAACCTTTCAGCGAATAAGGGGGCGAAGACGGATAGCCCCTTCCACTTGCTCGCGGATACCGATACCGCAGTGGAAAAGTCCATCACCAAGGCGCTGATGCTCGGCAACTTTGCCAAGGCCACTGAGATCTCCCTCAAAGAGGAGCGCTGGGCAGATGCCTTCCTCATCGCTAACTGCGGTGGGCAAGAGTTGGTGGATAAGGTGCAGGCTGCTTACCTGGCCAGCAAGGACGGTGTTCCCAGCTACGTCCGTCTCCTTGGCTCCGTTATTACCAAGAACCTGTGGGATGTCGTCTACAACGCCGACCTCGAGAACTGGAAAGAGTCCATGGCCATCTTGTGCACATTCTCAGACCCCAAGGAGTTCCCGGACCTCTGCGAGGCTCTTGGAGATCGCATCCTCGAGAACGGCTCCCGCAAAGATGCCTCCTTCTGCTTCCTTGTTGGGTCGAAGCTCGAGAAGGTTGTATCCATTTGGATCACCGAACTCGAGGAGGCCGAGCAAGCTGGTGTGCAGGAAACTAGCGACGATTCGACCTTCTCCGTTCATGCTCGTTCGCTGCAGCACTTCATTGAGAAGGTCACCATCTTCCGTCAAGTCACCAAGTTCCAGGACTCTGGAAAGGATCAGAGTGCCGACTGGAAGCTGTCAGCTCTGTACGAGAAGTACACCGAGTACGCCGACATTATTGCCGCTCATGGTCAACTGGCGGTTGCGCAGAAGTACCTGGATCTGCTGCCCAAGGACTACCCTGAGGCAGAATTAGCGAGGAACCGCCTCGGTCGTGCCACCCAGAAAGGGGCAGCCTCTCAAGCTGCTCCCAAGACGACGGCCTCTGGTCGTCGGCCTGGACAGCCTCCCGTTATCGCCAACCCGCGAGCCACTCCGGCTTACCAGCCCACAGCCCCCGCTCCGATTCCTGGCAGTTCCAACCCGTACGCGCCGGCAGCCCCCGCCCTCGTCACGCCACCCGCGCCGGCAGCCCCGTCGAACCCCTACGCTCCCGCCTCGGCGATCGGCGGTTACGCACCTGCTGCCACACAGTCGCCCTATGCCCCAGCTCAAGGCTATCAGCCTCCGGCCGCCCAGCCTTACCAGGCGCCTACCGGCTACGGACCGCCCCCAGCAACTTCGGGGCCGTACCGCCACCTCCGCGTAACTCGACGCCTACCTCGACATTCCGCCCCAAGGAGAGTTGGAATGACGTTCCCTTGGTTGCCAAGGCGCCCCCTTCCAGGAAGACTACACCCAGCGTTGCTACGATCACTTCGCCATTCCCCAACCAGGTCAGCCAGCCAGGCCCTCCTCAGAGCCCCTATGGACGCACCGGCTCGACTCCTCCCCCACCACCTCCTAAGGGCCCGGCGCCGCCCCGTGTCACGTCTCCTCTGGCCGGACCTCCTCAGACCTTCCAAGCGCCGCCGAGACCGACGTCAGCCGCCTCGAACGCGTATGCTCCTCCGCCACCCCAGCCGGGCACGGCTCCGTCGATGGCGCCGCCTTCCATGCTCGCACCGCGTCGCCGTACAACCCTCCTCCCTCTGGCGCTCCTCCTTCTAACCGCTACGCGCCTGCTCCTTCAGCACAGCCGCAGATCGGCCAGGGCTCCTCTATGCCTCCTCCTGGAAGCCAGCCGCCACCAAGGAACCCCTACGCGCCGCCGCCCCAGTCGGGCACGCCACAGAACCAGTATGCACCTTCGCCGTATGGGGCTTCACCTGCCGGTGCACCGCCTGCCGCAGCCTCCAGACCTCCTACTGGGCCTCCTCCCTCGAGCGGACCCCCCGCCTGCAGCCAGAGCTCAGCCCACCCCTCCTCCCCCCGAGGCAGC
>JAIMZG010000914.1:0-32904 GCA_020466075.1 Colletotrichum coccodes
TTTCAATGTCTGCTTGACGACATCTCCCAGTTCGCTCTGTTGGCGGTGTTTGCCAAGACCTTCGGCCCATGGCAGCAGAGAGTTGTCTCCCAATTTCCCACTTGCCGCCTACCCCGCCTCTCTTTCTCTCTCTCTCGCCCTCTTTCTCACTCTCCTTTCACCCACGTTCCGCCGCGGCCCCTTCCCCCTCACCTCTCACTCTCACTTCCCACTTCTCCCACTCTCCCCAGCCTGTCCGTCCGTCCCTCCTCGCTCGCCATTGCCCCCTTTCACCGGCAAGAGACAGGGAGAACCAGTACATGGGTACATGTCCTCCACGCCCCTCGTATCTTTCCCCTTGCACCCTTACTTGACGCCCAAGGAAGAAGACAAACCCCCAAACTTGCTAGTTCCGCCCGACGGCGTACTAAAGTGGGCACAGTTCATTCTCCAAAATCTTGGGGGTCACGGCCCGTTTGCCCACTCAGAAACGATTTCCTTATCTCTGCGACCTCGGTGCGGGTGGGGACAGAAGAGGCAAGGCAAGGCCCGGACTAGTGTGAGGGTTGCGCGACAGGGTATCAGGGTTGTGACGCCTTGCCATGTTCCTGTTTGCCCAGGGGCCCTTGGTGATGCATACTGCTGCCCATTCATCATTGATCCACCCTCGAAGGTCCAAAGTCAATCCCGATCTGCCTAGGGGAGGAAGGGGCGTCGTTGACGCCGATGACGATTAATTGCCTCGATTACCAACTGCAATGTCCTGTAACGGTCTTGTGTACGCCTACACGGAGATACTAGCACCTTTTTCGTCGGGCAGAGTGCAAAACCAAGAAATACCCTCTCCCGCTGGGCTCCCTTCCGTTTCTTCCGCCGGCCCATCGGCACTATGCCGCGGCGCTTGGTCAGGAACACAGATTCTCCCAGACGCGGCGAATCAAGCCGTGAATGGAGAAAGACGGGTGTCGGTGCCAACACAGCCGAACGAGCCCTGGGCTTTCACGTACCGCCGCGATAGTTTGATTAGAACCTGCCCGACCGGCTCCAACAAGCTGTCCCGCGGACGGGCATGGGACGGAGAAGGTGAAATGAGGTGTCAGCGAAGCGGACCGCATGTAGGATGCCAATATTTCAAGGGCCAAGGACGGCCGTATTAGCCAAATGAGACGAAAGGAGAGCAGGCCGAAAAAACCGTAAAGAAGTGAAAAGGGCTCATTCGCCGGCCAGCTCTCCCGGGGAACAGTAGCGCAGACACCCGCCCAAAAACTCTCGTCTCTTGAATCGCGTGCGAAAAGTCTAAATCGAAAAACCACCCATCAATCCAACTCAACCCTTTCCGTTCAACAGACGAGTCGGGAGAGGGGGAAAGGCTGCACCGCCTCCTACTCTACACTGGCTGGTAGTAGGTATTGTGAAAAGTCGGAGCGATGTGCTCATGTTGAATGGGGCTGGCCAACGAATCATGAATCAAGACGACGGAAATAAAGCTTGTGCCAAGGCTGACGGCCGCGTTTCGATCCTCCCACATCCTCCCGACATTCCACAAACTTGCGACACCACAGCAATCCGCCAAGCCTTTTCTGGTGCGCTGGTACTGTGGTCTTCAATTTCTGGGGCGTGCTGAAAGGATGAGACATGCATGGAGAGTTACACCGCACGCATCCTCACCGTACTACCTGCCCTTCTCACCTCTGCAGGAATGCGTCTCGTTGCTTTCGTCAGCCCGGATTCCGTAGTAAAAGCCAATGGGGGGGGGGTCACTGGTACAGCGCATAGTGTGATAAGAATAGATGGATTCGCTTTTGGCGTCTCAGTATACCATGGGTATTAATACAACGAAATATGGTCGCTTCGCATTTCGCGGGATATCCTTCCAACAACATAGAAAATATAGCCTTAGATCAACCCCATCCTGTAGATAACGCCTCGCTTTTTGATGCCGTATGGCATCAAAAACAAATCAAACTGTGAAACCCAAAACAGCACGACTCGCGTACGCGCCTCAAAGCGTCGTGACCTTTTCGCTCGTGGGCTCGCCCTCGCGCGTCGCGGGCTTGGGCTCGTCCGATCCGCTGCTTCCACCGTTGTTGGCCATGTTCTGGTGCTCCTCGATCCCGTGTTGAGGGATGAACTTGCCCTCGCCGGCGGGCTCGGCCTGGTGGGGAGTCCAGGCAAGGAAGTCACGGCGCACCTCGACGTAGTCGTACGAGAACTCTCCGTGCTGGTCGTCGTCCATACCCAGCAGCTCAGCCTCCTCGGACGCACGTAGCTTCAGGCCGGGAATCATGTCGATGATCTTGGCAATCAGCGCAGACATGAAAAAGGTGTACGCGGAGCAGGCGACGATGTAGGCGATCTGAATGTACATGAGCTTGTAGTTGCCATCAACCCAGCCACCGGTGAGGCCGGTGTTGACGCCGTCGAGGCCGATGATCGAGCCGGAGGCGAAGAAGGCGTTGAAGATGAGACCGACAATGCCACCGATACCGTGCTCAGCGAAGACATCGAGAGAATCGTCGATCTTGAGAAGGAACTTGACTATAGAGCTGTCAGTACTGATCGGGGACCGGGGAGACAGGTGTGCTTACTCTTGGTGCCAAAGTTGCAAGCGACGCCAGCAACGACGCCGAGGATGATGGAGGCCCAAGGGGTGATGACACCGGAGGCCGGGGTGGCGGCAACCAATCCGGAAATGGTTCCAGAGCACCAGCCGACGAGAGACCACTTCTTGGCCAGACGGAAGTCGAGCAGGCACCAGGTCATGGCGGCGAACATGGCAGTCAAGCAAGAGTTCCAGCAAGCATGGCAGCACGGAGGTTGGCGCCGAAGGCGGAACCGCCGTTGAAGCCCAACCAGCCAAACCAGAGGAGAATGGTGCCGAGAGTGATGAGGGAGATGTTGTGAGGGCGGAAGTTGAGCATCATCTTCTCGTTGCGGCGTCCAAGCACCCAGGAGTAGGCGAGGGCCGACATGCCGGAACCGATCTCGACGGGGCCGCCGCCGGCGTAATCGAGAACGCCGTACTTGAAGGCCCAGCCGTTGGCGTTCCAAGCCCAGCAGGCGAGAGGGGCGTAGACGAGGGTGGCCCAGAAGAAGATGAAGACCATGCAGGGAATAACTCGGCCGCGCTCGGCAGTGGCACCGGCAGTGAGGGCGGCGGTGACGGCGCAGAACATCATCTGGTAGAAGGAGTAGAGGAGGGCAGGAACGAGAGGCGAGCCCTGGGACGGTGTGGCGAGAACCTTCATGAGGCCGAAGTGTCGAAGATCGCCGATGAAGCCATTGGTGGCGGTCTCGCTGAAGGCCAGAGAGTAGCCCCAGAAGTACCACTGGAAGACGACGACGGAGAAACTCATCATGACAACCCATAGTTGGGACAGAGCCGACTTTCTGCGGGCGAGACCGGAGTAGAGGAAGGCGATACCGGGAATCATGAGCAAGACCATGGCGGCCGAGACGAGAATGTAGGACTGGTCGCCGGACTGATACCATTGGTTCAGGTTCGTCGTGGCTATTGAAAATCAGCATTCAGCACGGTCGAGGCGGGCACCCGCTGCCCAGACTGTCCGGGTCGACGTACTGGAGTCACCACCAAAATCGGCATTGGTGCCATTGAACTCCGTAGGAGCTCCAACATGGGTGTAAGACATGGTGGGCGGTTTTGATCGGTGAGTACCGGGGTCCGAAGCGAGATGTTCACCGGGCAATGGGATAGCAGACGGAGGAAGAAGGGAGGCGACGGGAGAGTATTATTATTTGAAGAGCAAGCTGTCCGATGGGACAGAGCTGGAAGAGGGTTCAGCGGCCGGGGTAGGTCGAGTGTGGGATGAGACGAATTGCCTGGAGTTGGGAACCGAACGGCATGTTGCAAACGGGATGGGAGGGACAGGAAGAACCATATATAAAATCCACGGCGGACTGGCTGGCTTCAAGAAGGACGTGGTTGCGGCAGAGTGAGTATGCGGTGCTGCGGTGACCCCTGGCCGTGTCTGGGGTGTGCGTAGATTGCCTAGGACAGTGGAGCTAGCGCGGACAATCCGCATACGGAGGAGGCGTCGTGGGAGGGAGCAATGAATGGACATTGGGCAATAGGGGACGGATAATCATGGTGACTGACAGACGGGAAAGTGTAAGTGAGCGGGCGATAAGAGACACGACACAGGCCACCTTCTGGCAAAAGATAGACATGTGAGTGGACAAGCATGGGGCGGCGCGGGTTGGAATTAAAAGTGGAGGGGTGAAGAGAGCGGCGCCAGCCAGCTGTAGTGTGAGAGAGGTGTTCGGGATCTCAGAGGCAGAGAGATTGACAAAGAAGCGTTCTACTCCGACGTGGATCATTGCCCCGGGGACCTGGCCAAAGTTCAGTGGTGTTGACTGCTCTCTCTGCTACAAAAACCAGACCTGGCCGTTTAGGGTATCCTGGCCAAGAGACCCCCCTAGCCGAAATCGGTACGTACCGCGGCGCGCCCTTGCACCTATCGCGCCCCACGCTTTCTTTACCTGGCCACCATGTCAGTGGTTATTGTCATTCGCATTAGTCCTGGAAAGATACGTACTGCTTCTTCCAGTCCCCTTCCTCCTCGCCTTCCGCAGCGTTCACCATCGCACCAAGGGCAGAAGGGCAGGCACGCAGAAGACGACAGTGATGATGATAATGCGGGTGCCACTGCAGGATCTTACCATCGCCAGTCGGTAGCATCCTTCATCGCCTAGACACGAACAAGCTACTGTGCATTGTTAACCTCAAGCTATTTCCAGCCTCCGCCCCTGCTTTACTTTTTCCAAAGCCTGACGGGATCGAGGTGCCACGAAGCCGGGGCAGCGGTACGTATCTCACTCATCCTCTGGGCGGCCGGTGATTAAGCTCTTGCTTTGGCTCGTTCTCGCCGTGTGATGCGACTCGACTCGGCGGGACGAGCTTCCTGGTGAGATGAGCGTTCTCTGCATCGACGGGTTTAAGTTGTCCAGTTCCCATTCCACTCCCATCTCGGCCTGATCTTTTGCGCTCGCCCCGCCCGGCTGCGTTGTGTCACTCTGGCACGAACCTGTTCCGAGTTCGAAATCGCCCTCTCCTCCATCTGTCGACCACCATACTCAGACCACCAATACCAACCCCCGAGCCAATCTTTGCCGATGTCCCTGGTGCATACACTCCGGCAGAGCGTCTCTGCAGCACCTCCTCCACCTCGCCCCGATATCGAGCAGAGCGCGACAAATACCTCATACCGACATCGACGAAGCTACAACACTGCCACTGCCACGGAGCATGCCCAAGACCAACAGCAACCACGGTACAACTTGCCAAGGCAAGCCAGCGAAACTATCGACACAGCTTCAACTCTCACACATGGTGGGGTTTCTTATTCGTCTCCCACTCGGCGGCCTCCTTCAAGCAGTTCCGTCCCTCGGCTCTCGTCATTGATCAAAGATGATGGATGAGGAGTGACAAGACGACTGATTAACCACGAGTTGCTCATCGGAGAGCCACAGATAAGAAGGCACGATAGGCGCAGCCCGAGCGGGATATATAAGTGGTGGATAGTAATTGGGCTGAATCAACGAAATGCCTCCGGCCCACTCAGAGGCCGCCGCTTGGATTGTGGCTGTTTAGTCAGGCAATCGCATCGCGGCATGTACCAGTGCTCTCTCAGCTTCCTCCCGATTTACATCCCCCCAGCCGCCCGAACACAGAAGGACTCCAGACCAAGCAAGCCCCTGCAGGTTCACGGCCCAGCAGTCCGGCAATCACTCGGCCCACTCGGCCACCCTCCACAGACGCGGACGGGACAAGACTCACGACGTGGGACTCGCCTGGGGTCGCCCAAATGCATGGGGCAATCCTCTTCGCGACATTTCCCGCCCTCCACCCCCAAAACACCCCAATCTCCCTCCACCTAGCGATAGGGTGTCTCGACCTTATCGTAGGGCTCGTCTTTCCTTTTTATCATTGGCATTTCCTGACAACCTGTCATACCAGGAATCCGGTCACTAGGCAGTGGGCAGGATATTACCCTTACAGTGAGAGGGGCCTCGTACCACCCTTGGCCACAAGGACGCACCATTTGCGACGCATGCTCTACGACTAGTGGACGAGGCAAGCCCTACCCACCACCCCTCTGGAAGATGACCCCCGATGCCCAGCATGCGCCTCACATGTCTCCCGGGTGCTGCGAGGCCAATGGCCGGCGAGATCGGCTTCGCGTTCCTGACAAGACCCTCTCCATCCATGTTGGCCCAGACTGAGAGGCAAGCAGGCAGCCTGAGCTTGAAAGGACAGCACTTTGTGTGGCGCATGCTGTCGCTATCTCTAACCCGGCGACACTGTCTCTCCTCTTTCCTAGCATTTTCGCTGTGGCACATGGAACTCTGTCTTTGAAGCCACAAATAGTACTCAAGAGGACTTCTTTTTTTCTTTTTTTTTCTTTTGGACAGCCATCGCACTCAGATCCTAGCTCGTTGCGACTCCGGCATTCGCTGCTCCGTTTTCGGCACATGTCAAGGGAAAAGTCGGCTGCCCGGACCCATCGCCTTTCCGGAGACGCGCATCTGCTGTGGGGGGGATGGAAAACCATTAGTGTTCAGCCTGGCAATCGTTTGCTAACACAGAAGAGGCAGAATTCCGAGGACCATCCAGCGTTGAAAGGGTGGAAGACCCCAGTGGGGCACACAGACAGACTTGGCTTCCTACAGAGTCCACCACGGTCGATCGCCGAACGGGGCGCTGCAGAGGCTCCAAGCAACGGTTTGCGCCTGTGTCTTTTTAGACGCTCATGCGTATGCTGTTGACAGCATCCAGCCATACCCTGCTGATGTCGAAGCCTGGTATGTCTAGAACAACTGAACGAGGACTATCGACTCGGCGTGGGGTGTCTGTCCCGCGCTATCGCAGCATTCTCCAAAACGAATACCAACTTGCAATCCATGGTTCAGACGAGGCGGACAATCGACAGAGCCAGATCCGCCAAGGGGTCGTGTGCCATTCGAGGACTTGCCGAACGATGGTCACGATCCACTAGAGCCATTCTCGCCACGTCCCGCGCGCTATCCATCAATCAGGTGGGAAGAACCGGGAGCTGCCCAAGGATCAGCAAAGAGGCGTGCCTCCTAGCTACGCGGCCGTTGTCGCTATCAGAAGGCGTTCGTCGCACCGGACGAGCGCTCGAATAATCGCATCCAGTGGACGCATCGTGCATTGACTGGTGATAGAGCCCGATGTGCTGCCTACCGGTGACGTTCTCCTCACCGGTCTGTCTGATAAGCTCACGCGCGAGCCGGCTGCCACGCCATGGTAGTTCCCAACGCAAGGCATGAGCATGTCATCATACCGGTAAAGATACCGGGGTCTCTTTTGGCTATCGCGTGCCTTCTCGCCCACACTGCACCCCAGCTTTGCTCCTGAGCATGGTTGCCGGCTCCGAGGTGAGACCTGGCTGAACCCATTAACACTCCGGTGCTGCAGCGTGTTCGAGATTCCGACCATTGCCCAGTCCGGACGCGTCCGCCCATTTGAAACCTCGAGTGGTGGGCATCGCGACCCAGAAGTTGGGGGGCAACCGAAATGACGTCCTCGAGAGACGGGGTACAGAGCAGAGACATGTCAATTGTGGCTGCGTGGGAAGTTCTTCTCCTGGCGAAGCCGGTCGTCGAAGATTCCCTGTTCCCGGCCGCCATAGACCTGCGCTAAACCTTAGCCTTATCAGTGACAAGATGGGCCAACCACAACCCCGGTCGTTTTGTCAAAGCAAAATGTCATTTTCCCTAGCGGAAGACCCACTTGTAGTGATCCACATCGGGTGTTTTTCACTCCTGTCCGGCGGAGGAGGGTCCCACTTTTACGGCACCGCTCGGACCGGCCAACGTGCCGTGACTTCTCCTTTTCCCTTCTGGAATAATTCGATGGTACGATACCGGCTAAAAGTTGCAGATTGTAGACTTGGCTCTGAAGGTTATCAAGGGAGCTCTACGTCTATAGTTGCGTAGTTTAATTCTTTGAGACTCTACGATTGCTCGGTCCAAGAGTGCCCGGTCCCTCCCCCCTTTTTGACTATTCCAACAGCAGGGAATACGTCCAGTTTCAGTATGAAGATGATGAAGACAATCGGGAGGCTCATTTTGCATTTCAGAAAAGTCAGGATTTCTCCTTGATGCTTCCATGAAAGCGGTATTCAACACTGGGAGACGAGTTGAACGTACTGAGACGAACTATGGCATCTCCTTGCCAAAACAGTGTGAGTGAGAAAGATGTACATGTCAATGAGAAACTCTACGATAATCGTGCGCCTGTCGTAGGTATTGTACGAACCTGGTTCCAAACAACTTGTCGCCGCAGCCTGTTGCGGGTGAGCGGCTACAAATGAGGCAGCATTTGAAGCCACGCGGGCATGACGTATGCTCCGACGGGAAGACTTCGAATACTCACAAAGGATTCGATCGTAAGAAAGACTCGCGCAGCAAGGCCTGCCAAAGACAAAACAATGAAACAGAGCGCCCCAGACGCACCTACAAAGTCTTCGCAGCGCGTCCCGTTCGTCAAGTCCATGAGCCCCGCCAAGAGGATAATGGTGACGGACAAGGCGCACGTGGCGACCCCGGAGGCCTTCCATAGCATGCCCTCGGTAGATGTGGAGAAGTCAAAGGGCCAGGCCGCCAGGTGAATGCCGGCGTAGATGAAATTTAGGCCTACCGAGAGCAGTAATGGCGCATGAGAATCTCTAGATAGTATTGTGTCGTTTCCAGTGTCCCACCACGTCCACGCGTTTGTGCCGAAAAGAAAAAAAACCATAACACTTTGATTCGAGGGTTGGGTCGTATCTCCCGCTGATTCCGATGTTGAGGTTTCCCGTTTCCGAGAGACAGGCCTTGTAGTCGGTATCAAAAAGAAGCGTTTCTCCGTCAGATGTCGGGTTCTTTCGAAGCAGGTCGTGTCTGAACTCGGCGGCTCTTCCGATACGTTTGAAATCAAAAGGGGTGAATTCAAGGTGATGCCTTCCATGTGCACGTAGGCCAACGCCGCAGGGGAATGCCTCGCCTGACCGAATGCTCCCGTAGGTGCCAGGGCCTACATCGACCCATTGTTGTGGTTTTGCAAGGGCTTGGGGACGACACGGAGCATCGTTCTGCGGTTCGACACCTTCGCGAAGCCCAGAGTCTTCGACAGGGGCCTCGATGGGATGTTCTGGCCTTGGTGCGTAGAGGACAAGGTTGCCGGCTTTGGAACTGTTGCAAAGCTGCGACTGAACCACAAATGCCACAAAGTTTTTGATGCCTTCCGAATCCAGCCCAAGGACCTCGGGCTCTCCGGTGTCTAGAGGCTTCTGGTTTATGATTAGGAAAGGTGAATGCACTGGCGGCTGCTGCGATCGCGATAACCGTGACGGAGTTTTACTCACACGAAACCAGAAGGCATATACCGCTATAGTACAGACCACATGTACCATGGTGTGTATTTCCAAGAGAGCGAGCGGAAGTGCTTGTGCAGTTCGGACGATGCATTGCAGCGCCATCCACAGCACTTGTGACATCACCAGCAGTTTTTTGAAGAATTCCTGCCTTGCTTCTGTCGCCAACACGGACCGCCGTCACCATGTTTTGTTCGTTGAAATGACCCAGTTCGACAAGTCTCAAGAACTCCCGTGAGGACAACGGCAAGATGTCCGGGTATTCCACGTCCTTGACGAAACCAGGGCCTGGTTTGAAACCGGTAATTGGAACCTGGAAGCCTTTCATGACGACAAAGAAACAAAACTCGAGGTCGAACTCGGGCTGGATTTCCCATTAGTCAATATTGGTTGCTGTTGAACAGAACCAGAAATAGGTTTGGCGAAGTTGCCAGGAACGCAACACGTACGATTGACCGGTCGTTGGTCCTGAGAGTATCCAAGTTCCTTTTCAGGGCGCGAGCGTCGCGGGATCGGGTGATGGCGACGAGCAAAACGGTCTCGGGCGAGAGTACCGCATAAAAGACCCAACGGAGCTTGTTCATGAAGGCGGCCCACATGCCTCTCTTTACCGGGAGGTTGAGGTGAAGCACGGTGTAGACGCAAGCGACGAGCGTGACGATACATGTCCAGAGGATGTCCGCAGTGCCCCTGACCATTGGTGAGTCGACCCAAGGCGCAGCCTTCGTCTTCCCGAGAGCCGTGGAGTTGTCTCCGAGCTTCCCAATCACTTTCTGAATCTCGTCGGCCGTCTGAGTTTCGGCGTCGGCGGCTGCGCAGGAGACCCAGAGGAGGCATGTTGCCACAATAAGGAGTCTCATGAAGCCCTGAATGATCCAACCCTCGGTGAAATACGTTCGTCCAGGATTGTTCGGGAGACAATAAATTACGCTGGGACCTGAGGACGGCGTGCGCGACGGCCTGATTGAATGATTAAAAGGCTTCCAGCCTGATCATATGTGCATTGTCCCTCGTAGAGGGAGAGAACTCCCTGGTGTGTTCGGCATAGCCCGCATGGATATCTGACGCAGCTCACACAATCACCAATACTCCTCCGGCAAGTATGCCAAGCAGAAGTATCAACGTATGACGCACATGATGCCGTAGCAGGCTGCGTGGTTACACTCGCCTCAGTCGATCCAAGGGAGAAGCGCAGCTGACAGAGTTAAATGAGCAGCGTGTGCCTTGCTGTACATTCTAAGATCGAAAGACGAACCGCTGCTTAATTAACTCGGCTCCACGATTGGGAAAAGG
Organism: Colletotrichum coccodes; assembly: GCA_020466075.1. Classification (NCBI taxonomy): domain Eukaryota; kingdom Fungi; phylum Ascomycota; class Sordariomycetes; order Glomerellales; family Glomerellaceae; genus Colletotrichum; species Colletotrichum coccodes. Next base: position 10,671 of record JAIMZG010000914.1, read on the forward strand.
AATAGGTCGCCAAAATTCTATGGCCGGCTCGAAATGGATGCAGATAGATTAGATACATAGAAAAGAAAGAAAAAGGGGCTGCTTCAGACATGCGAGCACATGCCAACACTCTCGGTCGCTGCCAGACTGCATCACGACGCAAGGAGTCGAACGCTGTGCCGCCCCCGAAATCGGGCGTGCTCGAGGCGACCTATGGCCTACAAAGACAGTCGAAAGCCTGACAGTCGACAGCCGGGAGGAAGGCTCCGACTGGGGCGCTCTGCGTCGGACTTGACGACCGTCATCAGCTCCTCCGTGTAGAAGAGCGCAGGAGGTCTTGAGGCAGGGGTGTTTGGCACGAGCCAGAGCCCCAGCAGTCGAACATCCAACTTCGGCCGGACACATCCATTTTCATCGCGTGAAACCTCGCGAAGAAGCCAGGCCTGCCCTCCGAAACGGGGAAGCTCCCTAGTCCGTCTGAAGTGTGACAGGGGCGGGAATTCCTTCTCATGTTGCGATGCCTGGACGGCATGGATCTCTGCAGCCAAAGTTGGCCACTGAACAGTTACAGCCATGCCGGACAAGGGGAGGGGATTGCGGCTACGTTGGAGAAGTCAAAGTTTTGCCAGCAGGAAGGTAGTCAGGGCTGTAGATGCCTGGAGTCACTCAAAAGGCGGGCGTTAGGAGGAACGGTGGCATGGCTCAGGTTCAGACTCAGTCGAGTGTTCCGACTGTTCATCGTCAGCTCGTGCCTCGCGCTGCTGCCTACAGGACGACGGGGTGTCAACACTCCCATGAAAGCCATCTCTTCCAGCAGACGGAAAGTACTCGGGCACAATCTTCCACGCGTTCCCAAATATGCGTTGTATTCTCGAAGGCCTAGCTGTCTTGCTCGAACCGCCCCCGTGGAAACCACAAGAGGGGGGGTCCGTTCATAGGCCGGGTATCAGGAGATTCCACAGATTTCCTCAAACGCCATGACTTCCGTAATGGAAAAAACAGACTGGAGAACCCCTGAGCCTCTGGGTATCTCGATTCTCGTACCCCCCATCCCCCTCGTTTGTTTGATGAGTTCCAGTCATGAGCTTTCCCGTGGACCATCAGCGTGCTCAATGCCCGGATACCATCTTCTTAAAAGATGAGTACATGCTCATTCTTCTCATCCCGGCTGATCTCGTAACTCAGGATACTGTGATCACGGTAATGCAACATAAGCCTATACCGTCTGGACGCCGGTGACGGCGCAGACGCATCGTCAGACCGCAGCAAACACCCCGTCGAACCGCCCTCCTGCACCGGCCCCACAGCAATCCCATGAAGGCCACGAGGCGGCCGCCGTCCCGCCCTTTCGTCCGAGAGTGTGGGCAGAACCCAATCGATCCGGAACCCCTGTCTCAGCGTAAACCCGTTCCCCGGAATCTCGTACCGGGACCGCGTAGGAGTCAGCAGGATCACCCGGCCGATGGCGGACCCGATGACCACGAGCGACAGCTCGGGCACGTGGATGATCATGTTGAGACGCTCGGCGTGCTGGAGCAGCGGGTGCGGTGGGTAGTTCCAACTGATCGGGTCCTTGCAGAAGATGGCGGCGCCATCGTCCGGGTTGATGCTGCGCATCTCAATGTCCTCCTCGTAGGTTCGCAGGATGCAGCACCGGCTGCCGAGCTCTTCGAGGGCTTTGCGGTCCTGCTCCTTGGTGTTTCGGTTCTTGACTTCTGGACGGCGCAGGTATTGAAGGCGACCGACGATTGAGGTCGGCGACACGTACGTCTTGCCGTCGTGAGGCGTGAAGATCATGTCCAACCATGATGATTGGAATCCGTTTAGGTCGTAGTTTGGGTTGGATTTGAAGAAGCTCAAGGTCCCGTCAGGAGGCAGTATCTGCGTCATGATCTCTCCGGCTCCCAGATCTTCGTCTGTAGCGGAGACCGCTTCTTCGATAAAGGTAAATTCGTTCGCGTCATCATTATCTCCAAGCAACCCAACGAAACTTGCATTGTCGTCGTCGTCACTTTCAAAAGCAGACGACCCATCCTCCCACGCCGGACCCAAAATCTCCTCCTCCTCGCTCCATCCATCGTCGTCGTGGTCTGGAATGAACAAAACAGTGTTTTGCGCCGGTACAGCGGGAGGGGCATTAGGGGGTGCCTCCTCGGCGCCGTCGGGATTTCCAGCATCGTCACCGTCGTTCGCCGGCGGTGGCGGGGGTGCCGGTAGCGCAAGCAACGGCTGGCCGTTCAGAATGGCGGCCAAGAATGCTGGCTGCTGAGGCTGCAGGAACCACGCCGCCGGACCGTGCTGATTACCAAAAGCTTCCGGTTCTGGTACGCGCTGAGCAACTGGCTCGGCGGGATGATCGCGGACGCACGCGAGGCCTCGCTGAGTTTCAACCCACCGCCCGGCATGGGAATTTTTCGCGTTCATGATGTCCGATTGCTCCATGCCCAACAGGTCCGTCACTGATTTTGCGGGCAGAAAGCTCTCGTAAGGAAGGACGACAACGCCCCAGCCCCTGACGTCTATATTAGCAAACGCCCAATGAGAAACCGGCAGTAAGGCTTACATCGGATTGCGGAAGGCCCATTGACCCTGAATGTTGGCTCTATGTGAGATTTTGAACGGCGCTGTCCCAACTTTCCAGATGTCCAAGACCCAGGTGGTCCCGTAGATATCGTTCGCAACGACCTTCTCAGCAAAACCTTCATCGTCATCCCAGAGAGAGATGTTGGGGATGTTGTGCCCCCCATCACCCAGGGGTATGCAGATCCTCCAGTTCCGCTTCCTCCTAAGAACCGATCTTTCACAATAGTCCACCGGCCTCTCCCGGCACTCCATGGCCTCTGGCAAGCGGGAGAGCCCAAAGGCGAAGACAGTTATCTCCTTCCTGTTAGAGCTGACGGCGATGAGTCGCGACTTTTCATGGATCGCGATGCCCCATGCCGAGACTCCAACGTTTTCGCGGAAGAAAGGCGTCGGTATGGGGTTCGGGTTCTGGCAGCCGGACGATGCGCGCTCGATATAGTCGGCGATGTGCCTGGCGTAGTAGGCAAAGACTGATCCATCGTCGTAGACGGACACGATAACCTCCTCCCTCCCGAGGAACCCGATAGCTATATGGTTAATCTGATGGTGAAAACGTCTGTCGAGCGTACCACCAATATGTCGCGCGATCTTATCGGGCTTCGTGGCCAGGATGAGGTTCGCTTCTCGGGGTAGCGCCTGTTTCGGGATGCCCTTGGGCCGGTAGACAAAGATTCGATTCTCGTAGGCGGCGAAGTAGAGCTAGGGAGGGAAGCTTTAGTCAACCGTCGTCTGAAGATATATGACAGAATTTATTTCTTACGTTGTATCTTTGCGAGAGAGCCGTCAGGTTGTTTCTGAAGTACGGCGTCTTTGGAATCTTCCTCTCCAGAGACGGTGGGAGCGAGACATCCACCTCCTCATCCTCCTCTACACCACCGGTGACGATCTGACCGGGTGGGACTCCTTGCACAAGCGTGTCCGTCTCGATCTGGTTCAGGTGGTCGCGCTCGCGTTGCCGGATCACTTCGAATGCTCCATCGCCAAACTGCACCCAAGGTTAGCATGCGACCTGGTAAGCCCATATATCAGGTGGGCTCTAGAGCTCTGAATGACAAGGTCGCAAAAAGACAAAAAATCGATTCGTCGCACGTACCCGATCCACGCAGGTCTGAACCTGACACCTGCCCAGTAGAACCTCGCGGAAGCCGCGATCGTGAAGCTGACACTGTCGACCCGCCATCTACCGCGCCTTGGAGTCTTTCTCTCCCTTGTGCTTTGCGCACGACATATGAGCCGCCCGTATGTTTTCTTTCGACAGTCTTCTGCGCTTTTCTTCGACGAACCGTTTCTGAGCAAGAGGCAGAATAGGGAAATGCCGAGGTCGTTTGGGTGGTGAAGAGGGCAGGCGGAATGGCCTCTCCCGCTGCTGAGCTCATTTGCCTTCCCTTCCGCCCGTTCGTCGTCAAATGCCCACCCACCCAAGTCGCAGGCACCCACTGAGGGGATGTGGTTCCACTTTAATATCGACTTATCGATAAGGGAACGCGCTTGCTTTTATCGATAAGAACAGCGTAGGGGGCTTGGATGGTGCTGGGTGGACCTCCTCATATTTGCTTGTCTGGAGAGGAGGGGTTGATTGTTTCAGCGACTCCGTTTGCGGGGGAAGCTGGGGCGGGTAAGGAAACATTCCAGCTGGTGAGGGGAGTCCACGATGATTCCGGGCTCGGGTCGAGCTCAGTTCATTGCGCATTGGTGAGATACATGTTGGTCAGATGACACCTCTGCGATGCTTCTCACTTCATCCCAGTTTGAGCTAAAGTTCAGCCTCTTCAGCGTGGTCCGTGATCACAGTTGCACTGACGCAGACAATGCTTGTCGGCAAAGCACAGTGTCAAGAATTCGGGTGCTCGGGTCAAGCTATATCGTAATAATAATAATAATAATAATTTATCGCCAAAAATTTTTAACATCATCGTCAGTGACCGTCTAGCTCGTGCCTGACCAAAGCCGGGTATCCGAAGCTGGCACTTAAAACCCTGTGCCTGTTGAGAAGCCGAAAACCAGAACGCCATTTTTACACCTTACACTTTCATATCAAATGCATACCGTCGTCAAGAGCTCATCAATATGTGACTCTGGCAAACACTGACCGCCGCCCTGAGTGCCGTCTAGCCAGAACTGCGGCGCACACTAAGCCCTCATGATCTCGACCATGTCCTTCATTCTGTAATCCAAGACGGGCGTGACCCAGTCGTCCTCGACGAGGGCGTACGTCTCCTTGACGTTGTCCTTTGGTTTACGCGGGTTGACGGCCCAGTAGCCAAAGTCGGCATCGATGACCTTGAGGTACCGCAGCAAGTTGTTCCAGTAATTCGCGTCGCCGATACTAGGCCGGTGCGGCGCGCCGAACTCGCCCACCCATACGGGCGCCTGGTCGCCCTCGACGAGGTAGGCCCAGTTATGCCTCATGGATTTGACGAAAGAGGCGTAGGCGCGCTTCGAGTAACGCCCTTCCAGGCTTCCCCAGCCCGACCAGGCGTAGACGTGGGCCGAGTATACGACGCGGTCGGGCACGTTGAGGACGACGGGCCGTTTGGCGACGCCGGTGAGATCATTGCCGGACTCCGTGCCGCCGACGATGACCAGCCAGTCCTTGTTCATCTCCAGCAGCCGGTTGCCGGCCTTCTCCGCCGCCGTGGCCCACTTGTCCCAGGTCATCGTGCCCCAGACACCGCGTACCTCGTTACGCAGGTCGACGCCGATGACCCCCGGGTTGTCGACGAAGCGGAGCATGATCGTCTCCCAATGCTGGATCCAGTCCTCCTCGGTCTGCTTGATGCGGCACAACGGGCCAAGGTGATCATTGGCCCAGTGAGCGTCGCAGGGGTCGGCGCCGCAGCACCAGGTCGAGTGTGTGATGTGGTTATTGACGATGACGGCGATGCCCGCATCGGTCAATGCCGTCACGCAGGCCTCGAAGATGTCAAGGGCTTTCAGACCGACGAGGTCCGGGTTTGCGGCGAGCAGCTCGGCGGGGATCGGGGGGTCGGTGATGACCATCTCGTCGCTGTAAGGCAGCCGCACGCTGTTGAAGCCCAAGCCGCGGATGGTTTGGGCGATCACGTCGCGGTGCTGGACGTCGAGCCCGCCGGGGATGTTCAATTCATCGCTGGCGCCGTACCAATTGACGGACAGAAGCTTGAAGCGGCGGCCCTCCTCGTCGACAATGTCGCGACCCTTTGTGTGCAGCGGCAGCGTGTAGGTGTTGATGCTGGTGTTCTTGACGGGGGGTAGCAGTGGCCGCTGCTCGAACAGCCTGGCCTCCGGGTCGGGCACCCACGGCACGCCGAGGGCGGCCTCGGCTTTCCAGAGGTAGTGGACGTAGCCGCCGAGGAAGACGAGGGACAGGATGAGGAACATTCTGAATTGCGAGAGCTTGACAAAGCTGACGTGGCAGGTTCTCCTTCGTCTTAAACTCGAATATATTGTTGAATGCTGTGGTGATGGTGATGGCGACGGTGATCTCTTGCGGAAGAAGAGGCCGGTGGAGGCTCCATGATCGGTTGTCGCAGATTCGTCTATGCTCGGGAGGTAGACACCGCCTCTGGCTGGCGGAGTGCTCGGTTGCTCGATGTCATCAACCCGTGTCCCAGAAGGGGAACGTCCTGAGCTCCAGCGCCAAACCCTGGCTGGCGAGCCGGGGTTCAACCTGTGGAAGAGCCCGGGGAGCGGCATTACTAATGTTCCGGGGATTATGCTTCCCGCCTATGACCTCACTTCGGGAGACCGGGTCTGAGGCTCCTTCGACAGGATCGGGAGTGGTAGGCTTGATAGTTCAACCTGAAGCCTGCTCCACTAGTTTGTTTCCAGCGACAGCTTTGCTTCAAGGACAAAGCCTCAATCCGACGGGAAGACGGCCGGTGGCAGAGCTCGTCCCGATGATGCCGATATCTCAGCAAGAAGGTTGTTTTTCTCTCTCACGCTCTTACACACACGCACGTGCCCGAGCTTCCCTTTTGCTTTTATTAAGCTTTCCTCCCTCTGCCCTCACAGAATGAGATGTAGATTAAGTGCTGTCAGCCACGTGCTCGGGATGCACGCGCACACTCCGAACTCTGATTCTCAGTCGCGTGCAACGGTCGTGTCGCTCGTCTCGTTTCCGCCGTCGTTTTAGCAAGTATCACGGTGAATACCGCACAGCCTTAGTCGTCTCCGTCTCGGCAGGGATTAAGGTTTTCGGTCAGGTTCCGCTGACGTCGCGTGGCCCTCCTCGCTCTTGGTCGTCGCTTTTCCGCCTTACTTTCAGCTGGGGAGTAATTCAGCTCAAACCGACTGGTCTTGAACGACACAGTTACAGGGATTGTTCAACGTTTTTCGTCTCGCTGTCGTTCGCTTGGATCAAGGTGGATCCCCAAAGGCCGGAGTGATCAGCATGAAACACCTGGGCCGAGTGTTTTTTGGATGCGAGCCAAAGATCAACTGTTCGTTTGGTGTTGACTTGCCGTCGTCGGTTCATGCACGATGCTGTATCCTTATGCAAGTGCACTCGGGGAGACAAATATTCCCCAGACACGGCTTCCATTCGGGTGTTTAATCTACTTATAATCGAGGGGCAGACACAGATGGATCGAGTAATCCGTCTGTTGCCGAACAAACCAGTTCGGTCCCGCTTACATCATATTAGCCAACAAAGCCCTCGTCTCCGAAGAAGCCGGAGCGGAAGCCCTGGAATACATGACATGGCACTTGCTCAATGGGCGGCGCTCTATTCCATCGCTGAGGTTGGTTTGACCCCTCCGTTCCTCGCATCATTCGTGAATCCGTCCATTCCGCATCTTCCGGGCGAGCTTATCCCACCAGAGACTTGCCAATCCTTGCTCGGTAGTTTCCCTCTGTACCCACTCACTGGGCTGCTGGTCATGCATATCCGGTACTTGATATCGCCTTCGTGCATTAGACTGTCGCGTGACTCCTATATTTTTCGGACTCTGAGCTGCTTCTACATGTCCGTCAATCATGATTCGTTCCGCTCCTCCCGTTCCTCTCCCGGCCTGAGAGGCCTCGGCCTGCCATCAAGTGAGGCTCCTGCCACCATCTCTCTCACAACTTTTTTTCTGACCTTTAAATTGTGGGGTCCGACAACATATTTGCATTCCTTTCGCTCCTTAAGCGAGTCCGAGACGCCGACGCTGAAATTACATTGGGGTTTTTTGACATATTGGCATGGCCGACGAGGCCGGTGGTTCCTCCACATTACATCATCTCTTGAAACTGGCTGATATTATAGCCATCAGCACGGGCGGCACCAAAAGCTTCGGCCGAACATGCGACTGCGTTTGGATGGTCGGGACGCGGGAAGTGCGTTTAAAGTCGAGGCTTGAAATACAGTTTCTCCTTTGCCTGATCTTATTTCTTTTTGTCTTCGTTTGACTTTAGTTACTTTTGCTGCTTTTCTTTCGTTCCGTCATCGTCGTTTGTGTCGTCTCATTATATCCTGTTCATCCCAAGTGGGTTCATGTCTTCGAACCCGTCTCCTCGCGCTCGTGATTCGGGCCGGGCGTAGGTCGCTCGCGCATCCCATGTGGGCGGTGTTTGCGGCGGCCTCGGGCTCGAGAAAGACCGCATCGGCGGTTGGTAGCGGGCTGTTTGCCCAAAGTAATCGGGGGTTCTTCGTCCGCTGTTGGGACTTACAACGGGTGATTTGACTGGGGAAATTGGTGTTACAACAGCGCTCGAGTCTCTCGACAGCATCTCGTACGCACGGGTATCTTTCTTAACGTCGTATCGGGCATCCACCGACACGAATTCCTTCTTGTTCCTGCCGAGGCACGAGGTAAAGAGGTCTTTCCAGCCAAGGACCATGGCCCAGCGGCCCAGCAGGAAGAGCAGCCAGATGCCGTTCATCTGAGGACAGGTCAGCGAGCCGTTTCAAGCAAAACAGGGCGGGAGACTCTTCTTACCGCAAGGAGAATCAAGACAGCCGTGATGGTTGCCTCGTTGACAACCAGTGACTTGGACTTGTCATAACACTTGCTTCTATCTCCCTTTTCGCTAATAAGGCACAAGACCCAATCTTGAGCAACGCTCTGGTCGTCGTGTACTGCCTGCACCGTGTTGTCTTGGAAGACAAATACTACGGAGAAGAAGATAACGTCGGCAATGATGATGAGGACAATGGCGATGCCTCTCCACTGGAGTTGGATGACGCGTCGCACTCGGCGATACGCTTGGCGGGGGCTCATGGTCTGAATGCTGTTGGTGTAAGTGGGCAGGCTTGATCCTTCTGTTGAAGCGCTGTTGTCGGCCAAAGAGGCAAGGTAGACCTTGATACAGTATCCAAAGGTGGCGAATTGGATGATGACTGTGAGGCCGGCGAAAACCAGAAGAGGAATCCAGAAGTCTGCAAGACTGTTCTTATGGTTGATGTGGCAGGTGGCGCCGAAGCGGAATGATACGCCGCTGAAGACGAGAGCAACAACGATGCCGATAAGGGGAATGCCCCAGCCCGTAGCTTGTGCGAAGATCATGAAGTTCCGACCCACGACGACTTGCCAACAGATCTGAAGATGCAGGGACAACGATCGCAGGAAGACCCACATGACACCAGCCCAACCTCCAAGCAAGAGGAATGCGCCAGATGCGCCACAGACCTTGCTGGACTTCATGCTGTGCGGCGTGATTTCGTTGTAACATTGTTCTGGCTGGTCGGCAAGGGGAATTACGAAACCAAGCTGGCAAGGTCAGTCTTCAAATTGCAGGCAAAGAGGCCGAGTTGCTTACATTCATAATGAACACTGCTATCGTCAAGCAGATGCTCAGGTAATGCCTGTAGGTTTTATCGACAGGCAAGACAGCCCATGATAGCAAGAGGAAGAGGCAGCATGCCGCGCTGGCGACGCAAACCCAGTTGGCTGCCGTCGTCAGAGTATCGAAGTAATCGGGGTAAACCCAATCAGTGAGAGGACATGGCAAGCAGCATTTCAGGGTCGCGGAAAGATCTTGGCAAAGTCGGCCTTCGATGACTGCAGAAGGTCAACAAGTCGTTCGTAAAGCTACCGTGTGAGGGACTTACACCCTTCGTCGTCGGGAAACAAGCTTGCGGCGAAGAACGGCGCAGGGCAGTTTCCCCTGGCTAACGTTGTGTTGGCCATACTTGATAATGTTTTGCAAGCAGCTGCTGTCGTCGCCGGTTGTTCTGTTAAAGGAACCGCGAACACACTCTGTTGTTGCCGAGTGGCAACAATCGTTTATTCGGTCACCTTTCCCTGACTCGGATAGTATGCCGAACAAGGATTCGCCGAAATATACTGGCGAATATCGAGTGTCGTCGCGCGGAGGTTCGAAAGTAACAACGGTCCTTTCGCGGGAGGTATGGGTTTGAAGAAGAGAGGTATCTTCCCGTCTCTATCAAAGGACGTCCTTAGTCCCGCTGGATTCCACAAAACGTAGTTACCGGACCCGGGGAAGGTTTTGATGATGCTCAGGCGTCTAAAGCAGAACGTCGGCGTGTAAGTCGGCGAGGAGCGTATGCGACAAAGCAGGGCGGCGGCTTCTGGCTAGGTTGATATCGTCATGGTCCGTGTATAAAGCTGACAGGACAAGCCAGGACGGATCGTGATACGGCAGCAACAGCAACTCGTGGTATCAAGGAAAGACTCGAGCAGAAGCTGCGACAAAGAAGCCCGGAACCGCTCAAGAGGGCACGGAGGTGGGTGGGACGCCATTATGTACAACGATGCGTGGACTGGATGCGTAGCATGCGGCGTCGGTTGAAGGTGGTGCAGAGGGTGCGGGTGTTTCTCTGCCTCTTGGCCAGCCTACTATGCAGTGCCTGATGCCCAGTCTTCCTTCAACCAGTCGCGGCGCTGGTCCCGGGGTCCAGGCCAGAGATGCCGGGGGTACCACGACTCCATGGACCAGGCAGGACTCGGGAACGGGTATTTTGCGTGTGATGGGTCGGCCAACTCTGGGACTAACATAGGCTGTTGGGCCTGGGCAGGGGCCAATGGGGGACGCGGGTGATGAAGAAGGGTGTCTTTGTAGGAATCTCCCGATGGCCCTCTCCGGGTCCCGACCCTTAGGAAGGAGCTCTCTCTGTGCTTTGCGTGAGGCGATGCATCGATGTCTGCATGCCCTATTGGGGAGGCGATGGTCTTCGTGACAGGGGTGCGGAGGCTAGCGTATGGATGGATAATGAGGGATTGATGGACCAAGCCCGAGATGGCAGAGAGGCACAGGCACAGGAGACACGGGAGACTCGAGAGGAGGGATTTGATGGCCGTGTTGTTGGATTTGATGGGCAGAGTCTGTTTGGGAGCGAGGAGCAAGCGGGTTGGTGGGGTGTGTGTGTGGATGCGGACCAGAGACCGGGAAGGGCAAGAGGAAGCACCAAAGGGGGGGAGGAGGAGAAGAACGAGGACCGGAGGCTGGTGGAAGCCAGGATTGGAAGGAAGGGGGGAGGGGTGGAGGAGAGGGGTGAGAAGGCAAGGGGCGTGTGGGCGATGACGGCGACGGGGTTGGAGGGGAAAGAGGAGGAGAGAGAGATCCACATTAGCGGCCGGGGGTCTTCGACTTAGCCGTCGCTGCTGTGGTGCTGCACGTTCTATGGCCTCATGGCAGACACTAGAGTGGCCCCTGGAAGCCCCATCCCATCGAGTGGCCCCACCAGCCAAAAATGACACTCGCCCAGTGAGGGCCGCAGACAGGCCTCAGCGAGGATATTCAGTGGACCTCCGCCTGGCCATGTTCAGCACTTCAAGTGTCGCCCACGAGGTCCCGCTAAAAGCATTCACCACTCACAACGCGCGCAACCCGTGTCGATGAATGTGCTGAAAACATCCCATGGTACTCCCAACAGGACGCAACATCTCAGTCGGCAGGAAATGTGCTTCTACAGTCTCTCATTCACCAATCGCTCTTATCACGCGAGGGGCACAGCACAAGCTGCCCCTGTTCTTGAAAGTCATTATGTGGTCCAGCGTGCCCAGTTCATGGTTGGCCTTGCTTGCTGTTCCAGCTGTCCCCGCGCCGCATTCTAGGGGATATGCCCATGCCACCCTCACCTCACCCTGTTCTTGCCGTCGTCTGGTCAGATCTTGCGGCGTTGCCTGGCCCTGGTTGAGCGTCACAGAAGGAGTCGGTCCTTGGCCTTCTCTGTGGTCACTCGTATCGAGCATGACAAGAAATACCTGTAATGGGAAGGGGTACCACGAATACGGACATCTCAGCTCGGGATCGTGGAGGAGGTCATTGAGCAGGTGGCCAGGCTAGGGGCGCTTTCCTCACGCCTGGATACGTACCTCCCGTGCTTCAACGTGAACCTCTTACACGTCCAGGAAGGTCGTGTGCTCTTGCCGCCGTGGCCGATGGGCGCCGGCCTCCTCCCTCGATCGCGCGGCCCTGTCGTCGACCTCGACTTAAACTTGACCTTACCTCAACTTCCACTCGACGCTACCTTGAGCAAACGTTCGGCAGATCCTTCACCAAGACCCTCCAAACGAAGCACGTTGCGCGTGGCTGTCGTGGGCCTCCCGTTTACCCAATCGAGTGTCGTGACCGGCGACTTCCTAGCAGTGCCGTGTCCCACCGATGCCGCCTGAGCTCAGCCTCTACCAACTGTTCATGCCTTGGGGTTTAACAAAGCCTGATATAGATGCTGTCTTTGTCCGGTGTGGCGCGTATCGGATGCACCGCCAACCGCCAGTTGACTCAGATCCCTCGCCTCTATCACTGCCCGCCCCCCCTCGGCACAGGAGCGTGCGAGACATTGCCAGTAAATGTCTCTCATTGACGTTTTCTGGTTACAATGCATTTGTGTCTCACCCCAACCCTGAACATCAAGACGCCGCTGGCTGCAACCCAGTTACGGTGATTGATCGGGTTCAGGTTCTTCCGGCTTTTTCCACCGCCAAAGTCTACCGAGTTGTTGTCGATTAATGTCGGTCCTCTAGCAACACGATGGGACCAAGGCGGCCCAGCACAGCTATTCTAACAGCTTCCCCGTCGCTTAGTGCTCCGACCAAGGTTTCGAAAGCGGACGGACTGTCGCCAAAGCCGCGTGGCTAGTGAGCCCGAGTCAGCTGGACGGCGGCTGGAGGGATCACAGCCTTCTGGTGGCACTGGAAAAGTGCCGAGGACGTACGTGCATCCCGAGGTGCACAGACCGAAAACTAAGAAAATAAGACAACGTAATAGGCGCCTCCTGCACTTCTGTACAACTCATCAACTCGTCGTCTATCGCGAAGTCTATGCCGCGGCCAAAACAACCGCAACGGCTTGAGAATTATTTGCCACGTTGGTCCGCTACTGAGCCCGAACGCTGCCCTCTGGAAGTTTCGTCTGTTTGTCAAGCATGGCCATGGCCACCCTGGACCGATGATTTTGTGGCACATTGGAGGGAGAAGGCGGCCGGCCGGCTTTAGGGCTGAACAATACCCTGTTCATTACGTCGTCTGCCCAAGTGGAAATGAGGCGAATTGTCAACTCCCCGCTTGTTTGCAGGTTCTCTGACATTGTGACCATGAAATCAGGGGCAAGCACACTGTTAAGGAAAATGTGCGAGAAAAGCAACAAGAACTTTGTCGTCTGTCTCGAAACGCCCTCTTCCAACGCCGGAGACCTGTGGCGCCGTTGTGCTTGCATTGACTAGTTCCAGCAGCGACTCACTGGCAGTAGCGTTGAAACGGCGGCATGTATAGTTGACAGCGAACGGGCAACGGTCGCTGGCGAGGTTCGTGAAGCCAGCACTTCGCCCATGGCTTCAGCCGTTCGAAGCCCTAGCGTCTTCTTTCTTGCGAGACCGAAACTAAGAGGTTTCCTCGCCAGCAGCATCGGCGCTGGAATCCGATCCAACAGGGCTTGACGGCCTCCAAGCCAACAAGTGCAACCAACAAAAAAAAGGGGGGGTTCCGCTGGTTCAGTTTGCCAACCGCTTTCAATTTTAAACCTCATGTCTCGACATGCCGAGTAGAATAGCGTCGAGGGGCCCGCCAACCGAACAGAGAATCTGGGGCACAATCCTGGCCGTCATTCCGGACTTCAGAGAGTCATCTCGGCCGGTCGATTCTCTTACGGATCAGATTCGACAGGTTCTCTCGATCTGGTTACTGTCTATCGACCAACGAAAACGCCGAATTCATTACTCCGTCATCCTTGAGTTGCACAGCGCTACGGTCCCAGGCTAGAGTGGACATGGTCACCACGGCGCGACAGCCTCCAGTAACAAATTGACGATGCCACACCTCAATGCAGATGCCCTTGGATGGTCACGTGGCGCACCAGTCACCGAACCTCTCAGCGCTCACGACACGATTGCATCGTCCTGAGTGGTCATCTTGCCCCGTGTGGTTGGCCATACAAACAACCATGATCTGCAGATCGTGTGTCAGTCGCCAGGGCCACTGGAGGAGTATAGCATGGAAGCAAACCATGGGCTCTTGCTTTGCTTCGTTTGTCTCGGTCAATCGTCGTGCTCAAAGCCTGGGAAGGACTTGGTTTAACAGACAGTGAATGTCCGAGGAGCAGTTGTGTGTTCCACGGCTGGTTGGGAAGCCCTAGATGACTTTTACAGGCAGAGGTCCATCCAAACCGTTGTCCAAAATGCAAAATTTCAACTCGTGTCTCGGCGTCTTCGAGATTCATGCCCGTTGCTGCAGGTTATGAGCCATTCTGCATTTCTGCATGAGGCCTATACGTATCTGGACGGCGGTACAAATGTGCCTGGCATAGGGGTGCAGCCGAAACTGCGCAACGGTAGGAGAAGACTCCCGCACCTCCGCGATCCCTGCCGCCCAGCAGCTGGAAGACGCTTGTACATGCACGGACATGCCCACTCGGTCAATCAACGGACGGCCAGAAGGCAGCCATCCCACTCACACCTTTTACCCCTGGCAGGCCACCCCGCAACACACCACCACCACCATTACCAGCCTAGCACCCGGCGTCACAACAAGCGACTTCGCGTCCGTCTCCAAGATGAACGAGCACTACATGGCCCATCATACCATAATGTGTGTGCAGACGCCCACTTGCACGCTTGATAACGAGGCAGACTGATTCTACTGGGCCATCAACCTGGGTCGTCCACCAGCTAGACAACGTCTTGGGATATGTTCAGCGTGGTAAAAGAGGTGCTGTAAAGTATGAGACCAGACACTTGCCGACATCTGCAGCCTTGCCGGTTCAGGCGAGGGACATCCCCTATGCCTTGACAGAAGCACAGACATCGAGGCGATGATGATCTATTACGTGCCTTGTATCAGCCCGATGATTCTACTGCGAAATCTGCATCTCCACCCTAACTTGATCGAAGGGCGACTGCTTTCGAGGAGGCGATTGGCTCATCAAAATGCTCAACGACAACGGCATGGACACGAACGCAATTTTCACTTGCCATTCGCGCAAGGAGTGCGGCTCCTGTCAGACCTTTGTACTTCACCTGTGCCCGGACTGTCGATGTTATGGCAGGCTCGAAAGGGCAACTGCATTTCGTATCATCGGAACCTCAGCACGAGCCGGAAGACAGTGACGGTTTGATCGACCTAGTGGACGTGAGGTATTTGAGATGCCGTGCGCCGGCATCGTTGGCCTGACACTCATCTTCGGAGCCGTCCATCTGGCCTTGTTGACCCATGAAACCAGAACGAGGCATTATCTCTACCTACGGGCGGGTCCTGGCTAGCTGAACATTGCCAAGCTCGGTCGGCCGTTCGAAGGCGATATTATCAAAATCCTTCAGACGTCCCGTTGGTCATGCTTTGCGGATGGCACACGTCACGGCAACAAGATCATCTTCACCACACGGTACCGCCATCTTGGTGACACGAAAGGCTCGGTTGCAGCCCTCCCGATATTGCGTACTTCTGTGTCTGCCAGTACAGCATTTACGATCACTCCGTCATCGAGAACACTTCTGGTGTTAGTCTGCGAGATCGAGTTGGGTAGCAACGACGAGACGATACCAGACTTTTCGTTGACAACAGCATCTCTTACTGTCCTTCTAGTTGTAGTCTCTTAGATCCTGCCCGAAGCAGAAGCGGACGGCGCAGACCTGAACCCTGGCATCGGTATTGGCAGGGTGTCACAGCCACCAGAAGAGCTTCTAGAAAACGCAAAACGGGCGCAAAGATGTTGCTCGGATGCATATCTGCAGGCGGATGGCATGCACTTGCTCGAACAGGTATGGGCTTGAATTCGTTCCCAATTGACAAATGTCATCGGCCTGCTACGCAAATTTCTCACCTGGAGCTGTAGCTTCGAGGCTAGCATGAGAGTATCCGGGTCCTTGGCTTGGGGTTTGGAACACAAACGCCTTTGCCGTCACCTTGGCAAATTCCTCTTTGTCGAACATCGCTCCCTCTCGAATATGCCAGGCTAAACCGTTTGGAAATTGGTAGTTGTGCAGAAGCACACGCCCTGATGTGCTTTATGCCCAATGCATCGCAGCCCTCGATGGGATTGGCGCCATGCGCCTGCACCGCATTCCTGCATCGCACGTACATCTATCTGCAGCCACACACTTCATCTCCTTCTAGTAGAACGAAACCTTCGAAGCCATAGACGGAGGGTCACTGCCCCCATCGCTCATCGGTTCTCGGAACCTAAGTGTATTAAGGGGTTGCTACCTCTTTGGCTTGCGAACCGATTTCGGAACAGTGGCCCAGGTCGCTCTGGGAAACAAGCAGACACGTTTGTATCCGTACTAGTTACGAATGAAAGGACATGCGACTTCCATGGCAGAGGGTCTAGTCTTTCCATGACTAGTAGTGTGACCGAAATTCGACCAGGGCATCACCTCTTTTGGAAAGGAAAAGGGAGGGACCACTCGGGGAAGAGTCGCAACCGCATTGTCGGGACCCGAGGCCGAACCATGACGAGCATAGGGGCCCCGCTGGATGTATGGTCGATTTTACGGATACAGCGAGTCCGACGGCGGTCTTCGCGAAAAGGTGAAGGGAACGGCATTGAGTGTTGGTTTGTTGCCGGTTCAGGGCCGGTCTGGCTCTCATTCCAGCCGTCGCAGCGTGGGAGGGGACGCCTGGCCCGTGTGTGACGTCGGTACCAGCAAATTCGAGGGCCGGAACTTGCTTGACTGCTTGAATCGCACGACCGGCGGGTGTTCATGATCTGACTGCGGATACTCGATAACAGATGCAAAGACACAAACTACAACTCCACAGAGCCCGGTCCAGGTCGCAGTGTGGTCGGCTAAGCTCAAAGGGGGCCCTCGGCGAGAAAGTCCGGAGCCAGCTCAGATCGCCAAGACCGTGAACGAGGCTTGGAAACTATGACTGTCGGGAGAAGCTCAACGTGGAAGCCCAAGAAGGACGGCCATGAAGCCAGCCGCCCAGGGTAGCATCCCTCCCATCGAGCAAGTGCTCTGCCAGACCGTCATCTACGAGCGACAAGGCGAATGCAAGCATCTGCTCCTGGGCATCAGAGACCCTGACTGCGCGCGCACTGATGGAGACAAGAAAGGGCTCGCTTGTCGTCACCAACACAGGGCTAGGCTGGTGGTGTGCGTGGCCATGATCCATTGCACCTTGCCAAGAACCGCCAGGGTTTTACCAGTCTTCTGCCCTTGCAGTTTCTCTTACTCAGGGCACCGCCGTACGGGGGCACCAAGCACGGGTTTCCCCCGGGTAAAACACGCAAGTAGAGGAAGGCTCAAGGGCTGGACGAGAGATAACTAGGGTGAAAACCACTCAAATTCGTGGGAGGCGCTAGCGACGCCGAACGAGCGGGTCCGGCACCGGACGACCAGCAGTTTTCGGGAGGTCGCCTAGAAGCGGGCGGAACGGGAAACTAACCCCATCCGGCCAGCTTCCCGAAATGGCAAACCAGGGGCAACAAAGCTACCAACGCCGGCCGGACGCTGACGCTCGATGGCTGACTACCAAGTGCCAACGGCGTTGCTTCTTGAGATCCCAGGACGCACCTTGAAGAAATCCGCCGACGCCTGTCAGTCTCGCTCTCGCCCGGTGTCAAGAGCATTACGAAGTGTCCCTCGGAGAAGTTGATCAGCTCACACCTTCCCCGCCAATCCCAACCCCTCCGTCGCGCACACTGGACCCGAGATCTCGCGCTTCCCCTCATCAATGCGTGAGACACACATCGATGTCCAAGGCCACGCTTGTCAATACTCGGTGGTTCGCCACGACGTGTCCACTCAGGATCACTGCCATAGATCCACAAAGCCAGGCATGGCTCTTTTCTGCTTCGACCTCGAGCCTCCAGACAAGTCGCGAGCCAAAGAAGGGAACGGCTTCCGCTACCCGGTCCGAATACCACCCACATGGCTTCCCTGCGAGCACGTACCGCGATGCGGTGCAGCGTTCCAATAGGAAGCGAAGCGTGCCATTGAGACTGGAACCTGCCGTGCTATATTCTCTCGTCAGCCTCCAGACAACGTTCAGAAGGAGAAAACGGCTGGGCGTCCGAAAGAAAGCAGCGGGCACGTCCATCCGCCCAAGAAAGCAGGGCTTGGAAGGGCAAAAAAAAAATTAAAAATTTGTTTGCCTCTAGCTGCAGGCGACCACGGCGCAATGACCGAGAGCTGTTGCCAGGCTTGCTGCTGCATCTCATTTGACACTGAACAAACTCTATGCAGACCTTGGCCCGCGGTCCCAGCCGACGAAGGCTCGCAAAAAGCAACAACAGGCGGCCCCTCCTTGGGCCGCAATATCGAATATTTGTCTCCTCGGGCCACGTACCGCTCGGAGCTGAGTAAACTTAACAATTGTCAAGGAACCAAGTGCGCAAGCATTTGCAATCGATACGCAGGAAGAAAAGCGCTCTTCCACTTTTTCAAGGCATGTCAACCCGCATTGATTCGGAAACATGATGGCACCCCGGGCAGACCCTGCGAAAGACCAGGGCAAGGCGCCCTCGCGCCACGTTCATCCTCTCCACCATCTCCATCGGTCTCCTCGTCCCCCCGGCCTCCCCAAAGAACTTTTGGCCTCTGACTCCTCAAGATTCTCGGGATCAACAGGCCTACAGGTCCACCTACCTTCCAAAAGGAAACAATGGGCAATGTCCTGGTCGATCTCGTCCCCTTGATCTGGGTCCCTGTGCCCGTAGGTCGCGCTGATCATGGGCATGTTTGCCTGTCAGAAAGTAGACCAGCAACAGAAACGATTGTGGTTTCCTGACGGGTCTTAGCTCGACGCATCGCTCCTTTGGAGCTCGAAGCGGATTGCGAAATCGACATGGTGGTCATTGTCCAACCAGATAAGGAGGCGTCGCTCTTTTATCTCGTGCGCTGGTACCGAGCCCACGACTGTGCTCCCCCGACTATATGACCTTCCCCAGTGAAGAGGACCGTGGTTCGACGGAAACAATGAACGACTCACCAAAACCACATTTTGGTCATCGTCCTGGATTTCCGTGAAACGTCTGGTGGGCATCCCGGGCTTTTCATATCCACATCCTCGGTCTGAACACGAGAACTGCGCGGCCTTCTCGGACAAAATGGTCTTGAAACTCGTTTCTCTTACAAGCTGCGCAACATCAGTCAATTTCTCTTCATTCTGTCCTTATTGTGATGCCCCACACACCCAGAACTGAATCCCATCACATCCTTGGACCACACAACGAGCCTGCATGATCAAATGCAGGCACAAAATCGACTTGGGTGGTCGAAAGGGCTGCGGACCGTAGTCGTGGTTGGTCCTGTAGGGTGGGTGAGGTGCATCTTGGCATCGCAGGCACACGCCATCCGCTCCGCATCTGCTCAGCGCGGATATCGCATTGCAATTTCTCCTCGTACAGGGCGAGATTGGTGGGGTCTCTGGCACTTGTTGTCTGTTGGTCTCCGCATGCCGTCATGGTCGTTTTTCGTCGTTTTACGACAATGCTGCCTTGAGGACGCCTTGGGGGTGGAATCATTCCCAAAGGATCAAGCCAGTCCCCTACCTCCAAGACGATCCAGCCCTCTCTCTTCCCAGGCCTCGAACCGCCAAGGGCAGTGCTCAAGCCTCAAGAGGGCGGACGAGCAGGGGAAGAGGCCGGTCCGATTAATTGCTCAGGTGGGCCAAGGCCCTGAGAGGAAAGGTACGATGGGTCACTTCTCACCGGGAGCCTGGTGGCCCTGGGGAAGGTCGGTCGGGCCTACTGCAGATAGCCATATGAGGGAAGAACCATTGGAGCCGCGATGCGGAGAGAGCGACGAGGAGGCTTACGGGAGGCAGCGGGAGCTCATTTCATGAACTATTTCCCCAATTCTGCAGAAGGCTCCTGAAGAGGAGAAGCTGACCGTCCCTGGTGTGCGGCACGGTTCGTCAACACGATGGTGTTTGCTCTTTCGTGTATATGCGGTTGGCACCAACATGCAAGCCAAGCACATTCTGCACGAGGCATAGGCCGAGGGTGGCGCTCGCTGACGGGCCCAGACGAAGAAGAGGAGGGAAGGACAACCTGCGACCACGGACGTCCGTGAAGTGATTGCCTTCTGCAGAGTGTACCACCGGCCTCTTTCGATCCTCGCTGAAGGTTCGCCCTTCCACTCACACAAAGGTTGTCATTTCATTTCGCGAAGCCAATCCGCTTGTGGACTGTGCGTTGACACGAGGCCAATGATAGCCTGGCTAGCGTCGAGACTATCGACTGACCCTCGTTGCAGGTCTACCAGCAATTTGGGAGCGGGAAGGGTTCGAGAGACGAGTGTATTCTCCCGGAAGATGCCCTTGATGTGACGCCGAGTTTTTGTTCGATAGAAGTATGCGTCTTGTGTTGATCGGCATAATAAACCCACCAGGATGGGCAGCAGGATTACCCAGAGGGGAACAGAAAAGCAGATTGGGGTCCGATGATCTGGCGATGGGGTTCACAAGTTCCCGCTCAGCGTCCCATTTCGACGGAGATTTTTCGAGTCAGTGTCTGAGCGGTCGCATACCACGCTGGACGAAACTCTAGAAGGCTTCGAAGAGAGTCTAGCTGCTTGACTCTTCAGTAAGGAACTGCGACGTTGCTAAGTTTGATCTAGGCTGGCGCCGGATAGCGTCGTATCGCGTGGCTCTGTCAGGAAGTATCGGTCAACAACGGTCATCCCGCGGGGAAACGATCAACGGTTTCTGCTGGTTGTTGTTGTTGTTGTTGTTGTTGTTATTGTTGATCTTTCTATTGGGCATTTCGGCGAATCGTACGTCCTGGCCGTGCTATTCCGATGCGACGTCGGCATCGCAGCTTCCGCAGCGTCTTTGCTGTTTGTTTTCTCGCGGGGTGGCGGGTCTTATCCAATAATCCGTATGTGATCTGCGCGAGCCTCGAGTGCGCAGTGATTTTCTCTGCACCGTCGAGGGAGTTGGCGGTCAGTCGGTTCAAGTCAAGTCGGTCTGTAGACCGGTGGTGTGCACTACAACGACGGTGCAGTAGTATGTCTTAGTTCTCTGCTGTCTCACTCTTGCATCACCGAGGTTGGGCTTTTGAACTGCCTTGTGATGGAATCCCCAGGGTTTCGTCGAGGTACCTACTATTAGCCATGTGACAGAGGGTCAGGTCTAGAGGAGCGGTCGATGAGGTACTCCAATGCCGGAGATGCGGCTCGATCTTCGAGTGAAAGGTCATGTCTTGCGGTGCCGCTCTACGGTTGGCGGGAGGAGTGGTGTCGGGTGACACCGGGACAGGCGAGCTTCCTGGGGGGAGGGGCTGAGGGATCGTCAAGTGGTGATGCCGGGTTCTTGTTGCGCGGGATTGAGATGACGACCCCTCCGAGATGGATGGCTGCGACTTGCATCTGTGAGTGGTTCAGCCTCGTTTGAGCACATGAGGACATTTCCACGCCATCCGAAGCCGTAATTCACGTTGGAGCCCTTTTCTCGGGGCATTGTGATGTTGAGCGACATGGACCTCGTACTGTAGCTTCGGTATACAGATGCGGCAGGAGAATTCGAAGAAAATGAGGTCACTTACGCTGGCTGTTAACAGGGCACACGAGTGATGGAAAGGAATGGCCAGAGCGTGGCCTACTTTTACTGCTTCTTCTATCTTTACCTCCCTACCGGCTTCATGCCTACTCGCTGTCTTCTTGATGTGCTGAAGACTCGTTGATTACTCGACCGACAAGGAGGGATAGAGACAACCAGAACGACGGGAAGACATCAGGGACAACTATTACGACAGAGGGCAAACGAGGACGGAAAAGACGAAACGACCGAGGAGGCAAGGGGAGATCACAAAGACGAACCGTCTCGTCTTTTTGCCATCCTGTCAGCCGCGTGTCTAGGTTGTATATGTATCTTGGCCGCGGCCGATTCTGTTCAATGTGATGTGTCGTTTGCCTCGACACTGCAACAGCTTTGTGATTTCGGAAAGCAGCGGTGTGCTTTTCACTCCATTTACACCCCGCTTTCCAGTTCTCCAAGGAGGCGAACTGGCAGACGACTTACAGGTAGACGGACACAGCAACGTATTCTGCGATTCGTATGCTGAGCGAAGACTTCTTGACCGTCTTGGAGAAGGTCCCCGACCTCGCTGTCAACATTCGTGTCCGAACCCGAGCCCGATTGCGTTCCAGCATCGGAGAAGGTGCCGTTCTCGCTCGCTTCCGCCCACAAGCGTGCCCGCTCCATCCACAGCGCCGTTGAGGTGGAGGTGTGCATTGCGCGGCTGTTCCGTACGGACGTTCTCGAACCCGTATACCTGCCCTTCTCAAGACTCGTAGTCACCGAAGTCCATCGACGCGAGAGAAGAGTCGTCACTTTGCTTCAGAGCCGATGGAGCCCCGGGCTCTTTG